>CAUYLG010041808.1:0-54735 GCA_963573385.1 Cacajao melanocephalus
TGTTATCCCTCCCCAACCTCCCTAACCCCGCTGGTCCTCCCCTATTCCCCCCCAACAGACCCCAGTGTGTGATGCTCCTCTTCCTGCGTCCACGTGTTCTCATTGTTCAACACCTGCCTTTGATACAAAAGGTAGATGTAATGGCCTAGAGATGGAATTGAAATCTTCCATGGATCAATTTGACATAGCTTTTCTTAGTGACTGTGCTCATTGTATAGTATATTAATTGAAGTGATCTCTAACTTTTGTATGGTAAGATGGTACTAGATGCTTTTGGTAGTTATGAAGAGATAAGCTTAGCTGGAGAAATCCACTTGGCTCTTATAGTGTTTCTTTATAGAAGTTACAGATAAACAATTTGGAATTTCCATTCTCCATTGCTTTGCTGAAACTCATCTCTGAATTCTTGCTGTGTCTGAGCTGCAGGCACTTGACAGAAAATCTGAGCTTGCAACTGACAGCCCTCTTTTATCACACTGTGTTCAAACAGTCATTGTTTTGTCACACAGTGAAGCAAAACCTTAAAATCCATCCATACGCAGTTCAGATTGTGGTAAATAGGATGATGGAAAATGCTGCAATCTACCCGTTAGAAATAATATAATAATAAATACAAATAACTAACATTTATTAAGCTGATACTATTACCTAGACATTATTATAAGTGCTTTAAACATCTAAGCTCATATAATGGTCACAAAATAAATCCCATGAGTCAGGCAATATTATTACAGTGTCTCTCTATTATAGATGGGAGAACTTGCCAAAGTTTGCACAGCTAGTAAGTGGTGGAGCCAGGATTTAAATTGAAACAGGCCAGCTCTGAGTCCATGGAAGTCTGCCTCACTAATAAATGAATAGATAAATGTTGATCGAATGAATAAACTGTGTGTCTACAATGTGTCCAATATTATACTAGGTGCTTTGAATAATTCTCAAGTAATTCATTCACCATTTGAATGCCTGGGGATACAGCCATGTACACAGATGGTTAAAATCCAAAATATACTCTAGTATAAATAATTATAGAAGACTGTATTGAGAGAACACACCACATAGAAAACCATTGAGATTTAAAATATCTGAGTATAGCAGGGCCTGAAACTAAGTTTATATGCTAAATATAACCAATATGAAGTGTAAAAAGTGGTGATTTGTCTTCTCCTGAAATTCTACCTTCTATTGTGTGCCAGTGAATTAATTTGAGGACATGAGACAAGAATGAATAGTATCCACAATCTATGAGACAATAATAAACAAGATTGTTGGCTGTTTACCTAACAGTGTGTTGGTTTTCAATCTAACAGCTATTCCTTCCTTTCAATTTAAGACAAACCTTTTTTTTTCTGACAAGTACTGCTCTAGGGAAATTACTTTATTCCTATTTCGTGAGAAAATCTTATTAGTCTATATATTGATCATGGAAATCCTATTCTTTTTGCCGATGGTTGGTTTAGGAAAGGGCATATGAATCAATTTGGAACTGTAGTAATACAAGAGGAATTCTGTTGGGTGATTTCTGGAAACGTTTTTCTAATTTTTAAAAGACATGCAGAGGAAGTAATGTCTCCTCTGCTGGGTGTGCATTTGCATGTGGTACCTGGAACTGCTTGCAGCCATGTCATGATTCTGAGAGAATCTGGTGAAAGGGAAGGCAGATAGATACTCTATGGACAGTGAGCTACAAACAGAAAGTAACCATAACCTCACGATGGCATTGAGCAGCAGCTGTGTTAATCAACCCACAGTCACCATACCTTGGGAGTTCTTATAATGGAAAATAATACATTTCCCTTATGGTTTAATTCATTTTATATTGCCTCTGCTGTTGCTTGCAGCCAAAAACAAGCATACACAAATACTTTATGATCTTATTTTCACAATAAAAAAATTATTTTTTCTATAGGTTTATTTTCTACTAGGCAAAGCTAACTTGCCTTGTTGCTAATACTCTTTACCTATGTGTGCCTGAAGCATCTGATTCCCAGTAGGTCTAAGAGATTTTCATTACATTTTTTTTTTCCTGTTCAAAACAGGGATGTGTCTTCCCTACATTCTGTAAACTATGGTGAAGTCCAGGACCCTGCATCCTGTGGAGCTGGATAAATATGAATTGAGTTGATGTGAATTATAAGAAAATTGGTAGGCTGGGCATGGTGGCTCAAGCTTGTAATCCCAGCATTTTGGGAGGCTGAGACGGGTGGATCACCTGAGGTCAGGAGTTTGAGACCAGCCTGACCAACATGGAGAAACCCTGTCTCTACTAAAAATACAAAATTAGCCAGGCATGGTGGCACATGCCTGTAATTGCAGCTACTCAGGAGGCTGAGGCAGGCGAATCACTTGAATTGTTTGAACCTTGGGGGAGGAGGTTGTTGTGAGCCCAGATCAGCCACTGTACTCCAGCTGGGGCAACAAGAGCAAAACATCGTCAAAAAAAAAAAAAAAAAAAAAAAAAAAAAAGAGGAAGGAAGGAAGGAAGAGAAAGAAAAAATGGCTTTGTGATTGGTTTAAGCTGATTTAAAAGATTTCAAATGTTTAGTTAAGGGTTCAATTTTATATATTACATTCCAATGGAATATTCTACTTTTTAGTGTGTCCATCATTCATCAAAGTCTGCGAGTGAGGGGGCAGTGGACAACTACGCCTTGATCTATCAGGAGTACTCTACAAATAAATCAGGAGGACTTGGAGGACTGGAAAGCATATTTGAAAGACAGGTGCCCTATTGTGATTCTTATGTGGCATAGTTTCCATGTGTTTCTTAGTAAGTTCCTTTTCTTTTGCTTCTTCCCTCTCTCCTTCTGTTTCTTCTTTGCTTTTGTTTCTTATGAAGAAACAATTTATTTTCTGTTTCTTCAACAAGTCATGCTTTAATAAAGTTAGGGATATGTCCATGATGAATTTTCACATCTTCTCTTTGATCTTGACAAACCCAGATCATACCACTTTAAGAAAGTGGGGTTCAGAACAGATTTCCTATAAAATACCATTAAGTCACTATCTCACATTGGAGCATCACATTGAACATTGTGAAGTAAGTAACTTTAATAAAAAGTCATTATCTCTGGTTCCTTAACTTTTATTTTCATTTTGGCTGATGCCTGGACTTAATGCCATTTTCATCTGAGTGGCTTAATAAGACTAACGAATATACCACAGTTTGCATCTCAGTTCTTCAAAGAAAAAGTTTAGAAAGAATATAGTTTCTGATTTGAAGCATGATCTGTAAATACTATCCTATTTGCATGATAAACAGGCATGCTGGCTTACTGACAAGAGCAATATATGGAGCTAAATTGCCTTTTCATGTTTTATTCAGTAATTATAGATATTATAATTTCATTGATATGAAGTCATTCTACAAGCAGTTGCCTCATCTCTTTGGACTTTCTTCATACTTATTGATCAATAATTTGATATTAGGACATTAAAAGGAAACTAAAACATGATCTAAAGTACTTGTACTGAGTGTGCCAAACTTCTACTTTAAAAGTTGTTGGATGTCTTTTATTCTTAAAATGCCATATTATAATTTTTAAATATTCTTAAGTAGAAGTCATTTCTACCTTACTGTAAAGCAACTAATGTATGGAAGATCTGCATCTTTTCCTATGGTGTAGCTCAAGATTGTTGATGACTAGGACTCCACGTTTGTTTCATCAGTCTAATTATAAACTATATAAACTATGATGCATTGTTGGAAGAAAACATGTTTATATTTACTCAGATATTTTTCTTCCATGCCATTCATATGCAATTGCTTTTTCTTAAAATAGGTAATATAAGTAGCTAAATCTCAATTAATATCCAACTGGCTAAGGAGACATATTTGAGTGAGGGCACATGACTACAAATAATATTCATAACTGAATATTACATTACAGATAAACTAACATTTTACTAAGCTAAAAAGCACACTGATAGCATGAATAAAATATGAGTGTTGATTTTAATCAACTAAAAGATTCACCCTATGTTATAGAAGGTGAAATACAGAATAAAATAGAAGATACGACTATAAAATTCCACTTGTTTACCAGCAGTTGTATGTTTAGAAACCACTCAAGGGCTTTTGCAATCAAAGACAAAATCAATAGGAAGGGAAAAAAGAATCCCAAAAGATTGTGTCAAAATTTTGTGCCAAAAAGAAAGAAAGAAAGAAAGAGGAAAAGCAGGAATGCTAGCAAAGCACCACTAAAATAATGGGAGTAACATTATAAAATCAAACTGAAATATATGAGAAAGATTTTTACAAAGGTAACTTAGAGGTTTTCCCATACTAAGTAGAAAGAATATGCACACTATAACTTTACTAGCGAGTAGAGCTCTACTACTTTGATTTTGTAAAGGTTAATACAGTGTTTTCCTGTAGATTTTCCCACTAGGAGAGAATGCACAGACCTAAAGACACTGTGTCTAGTCCCTAAACAATTACTAAAATTATGGCTTATATATTAGCCGCTTGTGTGTGAGTCATACCAAAAGATGACTTTAAACAAATTTTTGAGCCTATTACCTTGAAGGTCAGATCCTGGAATACGGCTAACTTTTTGTGTCCCTACTTCACTATCCTTTGGTCTTATAGCAACACCAATGGTCTTATAGCAACATAAAGAACCGAAAGTATTTTTGTCAATTTCTTGATGAAGGCTATTTGCCTTTCTCTACAGAATAGGGTCTAAAGATATTCTCAGATTTATCAAATTTTAAATAAAGTGATAGCTGCTGCAGAAGAAATTATTCAGGATTATTTGTGAAACTGGCTAGAATCTCTCATTGGCTCTGGCTTAGCTTTACATGGCACTCAGAGGTAGTCAACTATTTACATGTCCCAACTTCCAGAATATACACATGTGAAAATCACCCCTTGCCTAGCATGGACCATTCCACTACAGCTCTTAGGAATGTTAGCCTAAAAAACTATAAGCCTTTTAGAGGCTCCACAGCATCAGCAATGAAGGAAATAAAAAGTTCTGAGAATTGAAAACAGCCGGGAGATGATCAAAGGATGGTTCCATGAAATGACTGGCTGACCCATGTGATAACCCTCTGATTCAAAATACATTTCCTTAATTTTCTACCATTTCATTATTTGTACAGGTTGGTGATTCACCAATTGGATATTGATCTGGCTTACAAAAAATCCCCTTTAATCAAGATAAATATGCCAGGGAGGATGGACAGATTATATTTCTGAATTATATGGACTAGTTCAGTTATGATCTGGATAACAGCATTGGCTATGAAGCTAGGAACGCTATGTTGGAATCTTATGTTGATTAACCTTATGACTGGTATACATTTTGTTAATTGGGCAAATCTCTTTCCCCAGTTTGCTTCTTCTCTGAATGAAAGTGTTGACTGAGAGAATGGTATACATGGTTACACAGACTTTTCTTCTAAATGCCTGGGCAGGTAGCAATAGATAGGCTAGGAGTTCCCTCAATTTTCAAGGTAAGGGAGGCATTTCTCTGTGAATGGCAGAGGGGCTATTCTTACTCTTTCATACCCTTTAGAGCTTCAGAGGACTGTGGTTTGCTTCTTGTTTGGTCCTACACCCTGTCCACCTTACTCAGAGAGCCCTCATAGTGGCTCTTAGTACCTCTTTGTAAACTGGAGCCAGTTGTCCTGCTGTGAGGAAGCAATTCTCCTTTAATAAATTACTCCACTGTAATTACCCTCCAGGCAGAAATCCTTCGGCAATTTGTTAGACTATCAAAGGCCAGCTGGGGAAAATGGCTCCTCTCTCTGCAGCCCATTTCTTCCAAGCACTTCTGGGTTGCAATTTTTTTCTCAGATCTTGTACCTTTATTAATTATTATAAAATGCTTTCTATGTTTTGGAAACAATTCAGAATTTCTGATTCGTTAATTTACTTTCATGTTGCCCATAATTTTATGTACTTCACTTTTTTCATCTCTCTTCTATTATACTATTTTAGTAGCTTTTGGAAGGAAGCATAAATAATCTCTTATGGTTAAGATGTCACCAGGAAGAGAAGCCCTCTTTATAATTCTAATGAAAAAATTTTATACAACCTATTCTTAAACATATTTTCTTAAACAAACTTCCTTACCATTATATTGGGAAAAGGAAAAGATCAGAACTTTTATGAATTATTATTGCATTTCTAGAATTATATATCATGATTTTCTTCTTATGTATCTATTTCATCAATCAGCTCCGAGCTTCCTGAGTTTTGGGAAAGGATTTTATTCACATTTGTATTTGAAATACTCACCACAATGTCTCAATCCTTAACACAGGATAAAGTCTGATAGTGCTTATCATATGTATTTATATTGGTAGAAACCTAATATTGCATTACTCTGTTAAAAGGGAGTAAAACATATAAATGTGGGTAAACTTAGGTGAATTTGCTTATGATTTTTTATTTTTCTCTGGTGTCAGAAGTAGGCTTTGGATGCATTTCTAGGTTTTGCATGTTATATCACATTAAATTTGATTTTAGAGAGAATTGGTATTTGGAGAGGTGATAGGGCATTTCTATGGTGAGAATGGAAGCCTGACTCAAAGCCTAAGTGAATATAAACCCTACACAATATGGGACACATATTGTAACTGAATCTTTTTCATCACAAAATGCTGACAGTGGAAAGAGGGAAGGCAGCTGGTAGGGAAAAACGGATATAGAGCATTCAATTTTGAAAGAGGGGAACATGTAGCTGCAAAATCATGCTGTTATTCATGGTAACAAGTAAGAATTTCAGCCAGCATTTTGCAGAGGGTGTTAGAGAGAGAAAAAGTCTCTGTGGAAATCTGCTGATTAAGATGCACTTTGTAGAAGTCCATCATCAGAAACTGAATTAAATTGGGATGGTTGTGAATGAGAAACAACCTTCCAAAGGGGTAAGAATGGTGTGGCATTAAAGAGGATAAGAAGAACTTAGACAATCGCGAAAGTCTCCACTGCCCTTGAGACTTCTTTCTCTGCCAGGCTGGTTAAAGATTATAACTACTTCATCAATGAAGGAAAATCAATATCAGAATGTCAACTGACATCAGAGTATCAGCACACAAGGTTTGTCATTCCAAAAATTCACACAGGCTTCCCCTTCTTCATGTCTGTCTCTATGATGTCTGGGCTTTTTCTGTGTTAATTAATATGTAAGTTAAGCCTGAGTCTCCTGCTATTTTCAACCAGATTGAAAGAAAATTACTGAAGTCCTTAAATGTAAGTATTTCTTTTAGAAAGAGGAATGAAGGAAAGAAAAGCTGTGGCTATTACTTCCCCCATGAACATTCTGTCATCTTTCACACTTACATCTTGTTTCCTGAAGCTTTTATCTCCATCTCTACTCCCCTGACACTTCCAACCATAGGCATTTATGCTACTGCAGAAGACAAAAAGCTCATACAAAAGTAATGTTCAACTTGATTTAGGCATGAAATTCTAATACCGTCCAGAGAGAGTTCATGCTGCTTCAAAATAATTTTAAGTGTGATTCTACAAATAAAGAAACTATTTATGTCAATAAAATACTTGTTTTCTGTGTATTGTATAAAATCAATTTATATTCAAATATTTGGCTATTCTCAAATCAATGCTTTTTAGAAGGCTTAGACACAAAAGTACTGTAAAGATGAACTGTGAAACATTTTGCTCTATGAAGAGCAATAAAACAGAAATTAGAATATTAGCAAGAGAGCGAAGCAATACTGACAAGTTCACTGTGGTTGTTGTGGGTTACTTCTGAATTAATAATTTTCTACACTTTTCTTCCAATTGATGAATTTTTCCCCTGGTCCTGATTTACTTATTCATTAACTAAAGGGATTAGTAAAATTAAAACATGAAAGACAATATAAGTACTAAAGCACCAAAGATAAGGAGCTGAGAATATCAATTTGTTTTCCCTCCTAATTAATTCCTAATATTAAGTTACAAAATGAATTTTGATAACAAATTTCTACAAGGTTTTCATTGAAAGGTTAGAAAAACCCGAATAAGGTAATGAGAATTCTTTTCTTTTTGGTCTAGAAATGGATTTAATATTTAGAATTAATTTTCTCTGTTAGTATTACCTTGTTTTTTTCTGGGTGATAGTGATGATTTATTTGCTTTCCATATGTCTTTGCTGTCTTAATTGTATCCAGAGATTTTTAGCAAAAAATTTAAACAAAGTAACAGTGCTACTTTTTAAAAAATATAAATTTTCTCTGAGGGATTGGATTTGAGCCACTCTAGAACATTTTTCTCCGAATGTGTTAGATTTTAGACACTGTAGACATACGCATGTTAACACCAATATTCTCTTTATTCTTTGTTGAACAAACTAATAGATAATGTGAAACGAATCAGGATTTACTTTCTAGATTTAGGCAGCTTTGATCATTATTAAGGATAGGTTAACATATAAACTCAAAATTTGATGAATGGAATTATGGCTTTAAACTCATTTATACATTTTGCTTTAGAAGAAATATAATAAAATTCTTAAGCATTTTCCCTTTTCCACTGTTTTGAATATAATGTTCTTGATCATTTTTATTAACTTTCTACTTTCTTACCCCAAGGAAGAGAGGGACCTCAGTCCCTCACATTGTTCTGCATGAGACACAGCTTTGAGTTCACTTAGATCTAGCCCATCACCCCAGCCCATCCTAATTTCTTCCCCACCCTGAATTTTATGCCGTAATATTATAACAAAAGCTCTAAATCTAGAATTCTCTGTGACCTGAAGATCTCATCAAATTATATTACTCCAAGGTGACTCATATTTTCTTGGTTGCAATGTAATCAATCTCATAAATCTTAGAATACTCCTACATATTGCGCTTACTAGAAATAAATATTAATTAAATATGGACCCCAAAGAAGGCATCAGGTGGCATTGAATGTTTGGATTTCCTCATTTCCAACTACTACTCATAGAAGGGGAGTCACAGAATTATATCTTCTAAATTAATTAATCACGTTGAGTTTTTCAGCAACACTTCAGCCACATCTTGTCAAAGCTAAAATCAGCAGCCTTCCAAAACCATGAACACAACTTGACTGATTTTGACAGTCCATTTATTAATCACTGCCAAACTGTAATTGTTATTGCATTAACATCGTCTATCTGCAGAAGAGCAGCATCAACTAAGCATCTGCCTCTAAAATTTGAATACAAATGTATTTATTTAAGTTTCACTACTGATCTTTAATATTCTTAATATTTTCAGGCAATTTCATCTACATCAAATGAATTGTAGAAACTGGAACTAATTGTTTCCCTAATTGATTGACTTTCTTACCTCCTGTTGTGTGTACAATGCATGCCATTGGGCTGTATGTAGTAACAAGAGGGAAACTATCAATCAATCACAGAACAATTAGTTCTGATCTGAAGCTTTCTTCCCCTGTGTTGAAAGGGAAGATAGCCTCTTCAAAGGTTAAAGGAACACATTTCTGCTCTGTAGTTGTTACTAAAAGAAAAGGCATAGAGGTTGGACTGATTCCTTTCCCTCCATATAATTAAAATTAAATTCCAAATTAAGGTTCTTTGAGTTTGAGAGGAGTATCCAGATATTATAGAATTAGAAATGAACAACAAGGCACAGTGACTCACGGCTGTAATCCCAGCACTTTGGGAGGCCAAAGTGGGCAGATCACGAAGTTAAGAGATCAAGACCATCCTGGCCAACACGGTGAAACCCCATCTCTATTAAAAATGTAAAACTTAGCTGGGCTTGGTGGCATGGGCCTGTAGTCCCAGCTACTCAGGAGGCTGAGGCAGAAGAATCTCTTAAACTGGGGAGGCGGAGGTTGCAGCGAGCCAAGATGGCCACTACACTCCAGCCTGGTGACAGAATGAGATTTCATCTCAAAAAAAAAATTAGAAATGTACATAGCTTTTGTACATTTTATTGCTATTAGTTTTTCTTAGTATGTCTTAACTACCTGGATGGGCAAGAGATGTCTGTTCACAGCTATATTTCTTTCAGCTAACACTTGGCACACCGAAGTTGCATAACAAATATTGCAGAATGAAGGAATAAGTAGAATTTATAGTCTTTAAATATAAACATTGCAAGCAATTTAAAATTATTTGTGACACTGGAGACAGTTCTTGGTAAAAGATCAACAGATATAGTAATTGAAATGAGACATGTAGTTTTAATTTTGTCTTCTATAATTTTACATAATTTTATTACAAAAGGAAAAGCAGGTAATTTGATTGACATGCTTTCTTCCTTAGTTTCTCCCAAGTTAGACTGCAAAGAAAGTCAGATCAGTGATGAAATAATGAATTTGGCACCTTTTGATCTGTTCCTAAATCACTATTTTCAGTGTTTTATTAAACTACTTTGGGCATTCTCTTTCCTCTCCATAAACAGTCTCAATGCCTGATGATGACTATGTGGTTATTTTCTTGGGTGCCAAATAGTCCACATGTTTCTGAACTTCAGTATTCTCATACTGTCCAATCGCAGCTCATTCATATTATATTCTCTCTTTTTATTTTTCAGGGTTACCTTTCTTTTTTCAAATATATGATTGTGCAAAGGATAACTTTGAATTAACCAAAGCACTTAGTAGACTCTATATACTACTCAACCCAACAAATTACAGCATTTCTTTAAAAAATAAATAGTTAAATAAACATAGTTACAATTTTCATTCCGGTAGAGTGAAAAAACTAGTTTAAATTTTTGGGCTCTGAAAACAGATTATGGACAAATGCAGGAAAAAATTAGACTTAAGAAATAAATGACAGAATGATAACACTTTTTCAAAGGTTTTTATATTTTCTCCAAATATAGGTAAGCTGCTACTATACTTACATGCAGCGTCTACATGTAATATAATATGGAAAAGACAAAACCAAAGACCTAGCAACTAGAGAATAGTTTATACAGTCTGCCATGGCCTTACAAATTAAAAGGTGTAGCAGTAAATATGCAAAATGGGCTCAGTTAACAATAGGAATTTTCTCACTTATTTGTGTTTTAATCAGGGCTTCAAGGTTAACAGAATTTGCATTATTAAAGTTTAGCAAAATAGTTTATCGAAATGCCAATTTTAGAACTATTTTACTGGTGTTAAATCTACACAGGCAGGATTCTATTGACAATTTGACCTTAGCGTTTAAGGCATTCCCAGCAGCTGAGAACAAGTTTTGAAAGCTTTGCACATCAAAACAGTTCTATAGATTAGAAGTGGTTATATTCACTGCCACGTAATTAGGAAATGACTAATGATTAAAAAATGTAGTTGGTTGAATGATGCACAATCACACAGGTATTTAAACACACACATATACCTTTCATGATCACAAATTAATTTAAGATATAAATATTTATGTGTTTCAAGCATGTGTGTGTATATACAGTGGTTCTCAAAGTGGGTCCCCTAAACCAGCAGCATCAGCAACACTGGTTACTCATTGAAAATAAAAATCCTTTCATGTCTGTATTCTAATTTTGGGAGGCCAAGGCAGGAGGATTGCTTGAGGCCAGGAGTTCAAGACTAGCCTGGGCAATATAGTAAGACCTGTCTCTACAAAAAAAAAGAAAAAATAAATAATAAAAAAGTTATTAAGCCTCACTTTGGACCTACTAAGTGTAGAATTTTGCAACTGAGTTTAACAAGCCCTCCGGGTGATTCTGATATGCCTTATCTTTGAGAAACACTGCAGTAGTTACATTATGAAACATAGGTGACACCACCAATCAGGAAAAAAATAGTAAAAACAATTATATTTTTCGTACAATATGGCCCTTAATTCAAGCCCATTATTTCATTTAGATTTCAAACCAAGTAGAGTGATCTTTTTCAATGTTATACTAGATTTACTGAGAGACAAGAAAAGTCAGTCTACTGAATTTTATAGTAGGCCATTTACAAAAGTTTTTTAGACTATAGATAATTTTTTTTTCAGAGGCTCACTCTGCATAAAACGCTGCTTTTCTGAATAATTTTAAATGAGTTGCAGTGCTTAACAAAAATTTGAAATTTGGGGTTCAACAAAAGTTAGATGATGACAATGATGGGTCTGTATTTTTTAAAGCCAATTACACTTCTGCTTAAAATCATATACTCTATGATAATTATTTATCAGAGCATATTGGGATTTAAAAATACCTAAGGAGTAAGAAAAAATAAAACAATACAAAATGAATTGTTTTAAAAATAAAAAATATGGAATTTGATGAAGAAATATATAAGAATATATTTAATGTTAGCTTCATCCATTTTTCATACATTAAACAAAAGATATTTTAGTCATGATAACTTTGTGAATCTTAGAGATGGGAGTCTCACTACCCAGGCTAGAGTGCAGTGGCATGATCATAGCTCACTGCTGCCTTGAACTCCTGAGCATGAGTGATTCTTTTGCCACAGCCTCTTGAATAGCTGGGATTACTGGTGTGAGGCACAGCACTTAGCTTTGATGAATCTTAATAATAGCAAAAAACTAAAATATGGAAATAAGTAATGATAAGCCAGGAAATGAAAGTAAATTATTGGGTTACACACCTGAATTTTAACTCTATTAATTAACTCACCATATTGATAGGAGTTCAGTTTTCCTCAGTCCTGGCAAACTTTCTACCCAAATTCCACTCCCACTTAATTCTTGACTATCCTAATCCTTGTAATGATTTAGGTTCTAAGTCAATTATTTTCTTCTTCTCTAAGCCAGCCAAGTCAAAATTTATTTATTTCCCTAGTACATCTCTTATGTCCTGTTGCCTAGTATTATATTTATTATTGACACATCTTTTTCATATTTGTAAAAGTAATGCTTCAAAAAGTCATACTGTAAACTCCTTGAAAGGTAGTGTCTTGCTCAACCCTAGTATAAAGAAATGTTTAAAAAATTGTTTCCCTGATTTATTTAATTATCCTATGTGTTTTTCCTGAAGTTTGTTGGAAAGTTAAGGAACTCTTTCAGGCTATTAAGAAATTGTTTTGGGTCATCCTGGCTATGGCATTGTGTGAAATAAAAAGTAGAACCACCTGAATGGGACTGACCTTAATTCAGGTGTAATTAGCCAGTTTGAGAGTCCACAGTATCGAAAGGAATCACTTGATTCCAGAGAATCCATTTGTGAGAAGCATAGATATTAGTGTCAACTTATTGGAAAAGAAGGAAGAAAAAAATTTCTTACTTTGGTTCTATTAGAGACCAGTGAGTCTTAACATTTGAATAAGTAATAAATAATTAATTCATTCACATTACTTAACTCTCATACTGTGGGGTCAACGTTGGGAACAAACACTGTGTCTTCCTATGAATAATGACAGTCCACAAGGCTGGCCCCTAAGTAAGCCAGAATGATTTCACAAAATACTTCACCTACAAGCAAGGTCATTCAACTTAGCTATAGGGTAAAGGTCATCTTGGCCACCTTCAAAACAAGTGTCTTTTTCTCCTTTGCATCCTTTCCCCACCCTCTACATTGTAGGTATTAACAATAGTAAACTTACAGACTGTCAGTAGATGATGTACTTCTTGTTTCATCCTCATAGGTATTCCCCAAGTAATGAGCATTTGAGCCTCCAATGTCCTATACATGGGGTCAGAAATTAAACCCTTCTCACTTTATCCCTACCATCCTGAAGACAAAGAGTCTCCTTTGGCATCTTAATAGGTCAATTCAGGCAACAAATAAACTAGACTGTCCTTTGTATTAAAGGAGCATCAAACAATAATTTTCCTACTCTCCATCCTTTTATTTTTAACTCATTAGAAATATATGTTGGTTCCTTTCATTCTACGTAGTTTCTTTTCACTAAAACACACACTCCTGTTCCTTCTTACTCCTAGTCCTTGCTAGGTGCTTCTGACATTCTCTGGCTTTCAATCTGTTTCCTTTTTACTTGCACCCCTGTCTTCATTTCAGGTTCTTGCCAAAGCATCCTCCTAATGTTGTTTGTTTAACACAAGAATAATGCTAATGATACACATCTAAAGTTAAGGGGAGATTTTAGGGGTTAGATTGATATTAAAAGTACCATTTTTTCCCCCTTGGGTCAGCTCCTAATGTCACCTCTTAAATGAGCCTTTTATATTTCTTCAGGTAGAAGTAACATTTTCTTCTTCTGGTTATTGCTATTTATCTCTGTACTTTGCTCGTGGCAGTCACCACTTTGTGTCTTAAGTTGTGGTGATTCAGGTATATATCTCATATTCCATACTAGACCAGCAAGTCTTCAGAGGTTGCATGAGGATTAAAGAAGATGTTATGTATGTGTGCAGCCCCTGAAACATAGCAATGCCCAATACAAGTTTTTGGCAATAAAAAATAACTAACCATTCATCTTAGAAGTCTAGAAAATGTCCTAAAATTATTAAAATATCAACCAATATCTCTACCTAATCATCCTGGTATAATGAAACCCACATATCCTCATGTGTATAAGTGTAAGAGGAAGTAGAAGAAAAGAGAAAATGTTAATTGCATGGCAACAAAAACAGGATATCATACCGTAATTATAAACATCTCTACTAGCAGGAATTATTATTATAAGGCTTTGTCTCTTCTTTATTCCCAAGGCTCTTCATGTACTCATATCTGCCACTTCACAAAAAAAAATTCATGTGAATGTCTTTGAACAGCAGAATAGAGTTTTTACATATGTTATTGATAAGTTACATTTAATGAGGAAAGAACCACACTATTGATGTACACTTAGAGATCAGGAATATCTATTCTATATCCATATCTATGTTTCATCAAGATATTCTTTATTTTTATAGTTGGTATGCAGTTCCATGGAATAGTGTTTATCTTGAATGAACTTGTGACTAATTTGAATTTAGCAATAACAAGTTCTGCAAGAATAAACGTAATAAGATACTTGAGAAATGGAGCAAAGAGTTTACACACATATATATATTTATATTTATGTTTTTTCAGTATAAACTACCAGCCAGTAATATGTGTATTATACAAGCATCCAAAGCTCTGATCCTCTGCTCCAAGACTCACATTTCAATTATCTCATTGGTAAGTGAGAGGTAGAACTTTGTGTGCATAATTAGTACAGGGAACAGGAACCTTTTTTGTGTGTGTGAGTAGCTGCTTTCATTATTGAGGACATGGGCACATCTTTGCAGATAAAAACATGTAATATATTACTCTAACAAAAGAAGGATAGTGGGACACAAAGTCCTTAAAAAAAAGGGGACAACTAGAAGTAAAATGATCAAATGCTATAAAAATTGGCCTTGCTAACAGAACTAATGAAAGGCTTTTTTAACTCCATCAATCCATGATATTAGTGAATAGTGACTGTAAGTAATGAACATAAACTGTTTCTCAAATGAAGGGCATATAGTCTAAAATAGTGGAAAGTCATTTCTCTGGTAGAAGAGCATTAATGTGGAGAATGAAACACTGATGTTTCTTTCCAGCGCTGTGGAGTACTGTACTAGAATGATAACATGGAGATTGAAATGTATCGATTTCAAAAGTCGTATTTTTCACCAGTTATGGAAGGCAATGGGGTCAGAGCGCTGACTTCTTACATTTTAAATGAAACTGTGTGTGTGTGTGAGCGTGTGTGAGCGTGTGTGTTTGTGTGTGTTTTGATGTCAATTCTTTTATGGTGCTCTTATAGGCCTTTTAGCACTAATTTTATCTAGTTTTATGTGAATTCCAGGCTAAATCTCAACAAATTGCTGAGCTTTCTGAGAAACTTAATTCTTCATAGGTGATTTTGGCAAGAAAGGAAGGTAGAAGAGTAACAAGCTGTGGTTGGAAAACTCTCTTTGACTTTGTGGGTTTGCATGCTTGAAAAATACATATGCATCATGTTCTAAAGTTCTCTGGCAAGTTTGGAAAAGAAGTAATATAAATCAGATATTAATTATAAAAATGATTCAAAAAAGATGGACAGGTTGGTATTCATTAGAATGTAGTGCTGCAGTTAATTACGCATTAATCATCTAGACTGAAGGCAGAGGACACTAGAGTGGAAGGCAATACAGCCCAGTGATTAAAAGAGTGAAATCTGGGGAAAACATGCTTCCATTTATATGACACTCCCAGCACTCTTTCACTTGTGTGGCTATGTGCTTATTTAGGTTTTATTTTTATTTTTGAGACAGAGTTCTGTCGCCCAGGCTGGAGTGCAGTGGTATGATCTTGGCTCACTGCAACCTCAGTCTCCTGGGTTCAAGTGATTCTCCTTCCTCAGCCTCCAGAGTAGCTGGGACTACAGGAAAGTGTCAGCATGACTGGCTAATTTTTGTGTTTTTAGTAGAGATGAGGTTTTGCTAGTTATCCAGGCTAGTATCGAACTCCTGGCCTCAGGTGATCTGCCTGCCTTGGCCTCCCAAAGTGCTGGGATTATAGGTGTGAGCCACCATGCTCTGCCTAGGTTAATTTTTTCATGAGTAAACAAGGGATAATTATATCTTCTATACTATTACTGAGAGGAATAATTTAAATACACAAATAAAGAACTTCATATTTTACATTTAATAAACAATAAAATGTTAGCTATTGTACAAGTATTTAGGAACTGTTTACATTTTTCAGTTATTCTAATTGTTTTACATAGCTATAATGACTTTAACATACCTCTGAATTAAATAATAGCTAAAAGTTATTGAAAGCCAACTAAGCATG
The DNA here is from genome assembly GCA_963573385.1 of Cacajao melanocephalus. Lineage (NCBI taxonomy): Eukaryota > Metazoa > Chordata > Mammalia > Primates > Pitheciidae > Cacajao > Cacajao melanocephalus. The sequence continues at coordinate 16,594 of CAUYLG010041808.1, forward strand.
TATATCATTCAATAGAATTCCTTCCATAGTAGGTTTTGCAATGATCTCCATGTTACAGTAAGGAAACTAAAGAGTAGACAGATTAAATAGTTTGTAACAAGACCACAGAACTAGTAGAGTGATAGAATTCGAATTCAAACCCAAGAAGCTTATTGCAGAGGTATTTTTTAAAAATATGCTTGTGTCTACTAATTTTAGAGGAGGCAAATAACATTCAGAAAGGGACAGTTGCTTCCAAAAGTCAGAAAGCTAGAGAGTGCTCTAGTCATCTTTTTACTCAATTACCTTTTTATTCCATTAGCTGTGCTAAAAATTAGAACGTTGAAGTTGATGCAACCATCATAGAAGTTAGAAGCCTGACTGAGAAAGAACTACTTTCAGAACTTAAGAATCAAGATTAAAAAAAAAAAGGTTAGTGATTTGATACTCAGATCTTTGGTTTTTATAAGAATGATAAAGTGGGACTCTGTATTGTTCTATGCATTTTCAAATACTTGAAAAATTTCCAGTTACATCTCCTAGACAACTGCTCCACATTCATTGGATTTTTACTTGAAAGTCTGCCATTACTGATTAATTCATTTGTGTTGACTATTTCCTCTCCTTCCTTACTTTTTGTTGGCAGGGGAAAGTAAATTCTTTTTTGGAGTGATGCTACAAAATATTAAGACTTTCCCCTCAAGATAGAAAAAAAAAAGAGCATTAGCTAGAAAGCCACATTGGCATTTAATAGATGTATAGCTAGAAAGGTGAAATGGAACAAAGAAGAATTAAGCCTTATTTATGGCTTTGCCTGTGGTCAATCCTTGCAAAAAAAAGTGGTGAAAACACATGCTTTGCCCACTCCATGAGGATGCAATAAGGATAAAGGAAGCCAACATAAATGAAAACAATCTAAGTCCTGAGAAAAGTGTTCAAAATCCAAATTACACCCTTTCTTTATCCTTAAAAATCAATTTGACATGGCCACTTTCAGAAAGGAAGAAATTGCTTTTAAATCATAGATCTGAATTCTAAAATCCAACAAAAAATCTTGCACTCAGATGTTCCAGATACATTTTTTATAAGTTCCAAGTCCATTTTTCATAAGGCATAAAATGGAAAAAAAAACCCTGCCATTTGTAGAATATCTCTATTCTAAAAATACATTCTGGTATGTTGAGCTTTTTACCATATTACATGCTATACGATCTTATAAAAATCTCTGGATAAATAAGGGGAATGATACAGGGAATTTCATTTTGAAAAATTATTTTAAAAAGCAGCACAGTCAATATGAAAGTTACAAGACACCAATAAAATGTGAATAAATTATTTGAAATAGAAAAGGAATAAACTGTGCTATATATGTGTGTGTTTAAAAAAGATGTATTTCTTTCTCAAGTCTTCATATTTCAGTGAAAGAAATGTAGAAATAATGAAACATGACATAGTCTTTAAATAATTCAAATGGGAAGAATTGGGAGGAAGGAAACAAAATGTCAAGATGGGCTTGTGCCCTACAATAGCTGAACAGGGGCATTGTGGTAGTCTGTACTGAGAGAATCAAAATTAAACATTCTAACATTATCAGTGAGATTGCTAGTGGTCTTGGGAAGATTCCCTTTTGTTCGCTACCAAATATGCCTTCTTTGAAGGGAATTCTTTACTGCCCTCTCGGGAAAAGAAATATACTGGAACAGAGATAAAGCTATTTCTAGGGCTCCTACTAATCTTTTATGAAGCCTTGTCTGCTATCTCCATTAGAAACTAAAAATAACGTGAGGTGATACATGAATATGCAATGAAATATTAAAGCTACTCACCCAAATTGGAGAAGGTTCTCACTGTTACATTGGGAAATTACCAAAATTAATGTGAATGTATGAAATCCGGCAGGAATTAAATCCCAGGTGCTTGTCAGCTGTTGCGATTTGAGTGATAGACATAAAAACTAAAGGAGAAAGTGGAGGTGCTAGGAGCATTGCTTTCTGGACGATATCTGCGGCATGATGATGGGAGAATTATTCCAGTGCTCCCTGAGCAGCTGCCGCTTAAGACCTTCCTATTATTCCCACTGTTATGCTCAATGACTTTTAAAAAGCTATTTTGGGTGCAGTTCTTGGGCTCCATCCAATATATATCTTTTTATTCTTCACTGGTGTATTGCCACTTGAATGGGCTGAGAGTTATATAAAACAAGCCAGATGGTTGCTGCTTGAGGTTTGAGATACCTTGTGCTATAAGGAGGTGTAGAAGAAAAAAAGAAAGAAACAATAAAAACTTAAAAGCAAGTGTATATAAAATAATGTTTAGATGAGGGGACTGTCTTTCTTGTATCTAATTAGCAAAACACTTTTGAAATTATCTATAAAGAAGACAATGTTAAATGAACTTTTAAATAATACCAGATTAGATGATCTTTTAAGGAGGAAAACAATAATATTTACATTTGTCATCTCCAGGAATTGGTGTCTCATCACAGAAAAGTGCCTGCTAAGTATAATTAACATGACTAATTTTGACTTTCACATAGACTGAAAGAAATCATGAAATTGACATTCACTAATTATTCATTTGCAAGGAAAATAAATCTTAGGCCTTCATTGTCTACTACTCAGAAGATGACAAATTACAATTTCAAGAGAAATCTGGTAAGAGGAAATACATGTGGCAGCTAGTCTTTGATGTGGGAAATCAGGGAGCCAGGAGTCCACTTCCAACTTTATTGCTTATTGGACATCTAATCTTTGGGGAGCCACTTAGCCTCTTAAAGACATTTTTACTAACTGAAATGGACATCATGAGTAAAATTACTTCCTTTCTCTCAAGGAAAAACTTTCAAAAGTTCAATTTCCTTTCTAGACCTAGGGAGGATAATAAATTGAAGTACACATGAATAAAAAAACACACATAAAAGTTATGGGCAAAGGAACACAGTCAAGTCTAATCTTCCCATTCTAATATTGAGGAAAGAAAATATCAAGCAATGTAAGACTAGAACCCAGGTGTTCTACACTCTTTCCAGTATACCGTAAGAATACTTTTTACAAAGCAATGGCTTTGTGCAACAAATATAAATAAAATGTAAACTAACATAGGTATCTTGCAAGTGAGGTAGAATAGATTAGAGAAAATAGGAATGTACAGACTTTATAAAGTAATGGAATTTTATGTCATATTACTTATAAAAATTTTATACTTATGAAATAAGTAAAATCTGGAAGACACTAGAAAATCACATGAAAGTTATTGAAGATGTAAATATGAGGGGATCCTTGAACATAAAGAAAATCCTTTAGTTTCAGAGGAAAAGGTGATAGAAGGAGCTTCTTGAACAAAGAAAGATATTAAAAATGCTATAACACCAAATGAACTCTTTTTGAGAATTAAAATGTCAGAAAGTAAAGCAGTTATATTCTTAACATGCTGCAGGATTGCATTTAAATATTTTTTGGCCAAAAATGTTGAAGATTAAAAAAAATGGAGAATATCTCTCATTTTCTAATGCCAATTAGTGGAAATATAGGACATACTTTATAGAAAAAGCCTGTATAGTTAACTTTGCTATAAAATAATCATTATTTGATATAACACTTGGTTCAATGGAACTGGTATATAGTCATGGATATTTTAAAATCACTTCTATATACTACTGTTCCACATTTTTATTCCATACTGCCAGTAGTTAGCTGATATAATGATGATTTGCTGTAATGGACTGATGTTTTTTGAATGGGCTACTCTTTCTTACATGTGTTTGTCTTTTATCTCTAATAAAGATGTCAGCTCCTTGAAGACTCAGACCATTCCTTCTGCAGTGCAAACTTATGTAACAAGATAGAGTGTGGCCAACTTATTATCTGTGTACTCTGGATAAATCTAACATAGAAGGGATATTGGAAAGGTAGAATAGTTGTTCTGTAAAATCTCACACTAGAATCACTCCAAAGTGTATTCAACCCTAAAAGTGCCTGATGGAGGTGAAGACCTTACTATACTCAAAAGAACTGCTAGAAAAATAGTCTGGAAAAATAGAAATGCAAATGGATAGGTGAAAGATAAGTGCAGTAGTGTTTAACTTCATTTTAATAAATCCCCAGCACTTAGTTATTTGTCATTCAAACAAGTGACTCCTCATAAGCATTTGTAGTTGACTTCTTGTGAACAAAGGTAACTAGAAATTCACAGAATCCGTAAATAATGTCTAAGGTTCCATTTCTGAGCATAACTAGTGCTCTTGAGGATCAGTAATACAGACCAAAATGGCAGTTCCTAGTGCAGAGAACTGACTGGCTTCTTGAAACCTCCTTTTGCTAGGTGACATTTCTGTTTGCTATTGAAGATGTTGCCATAAGAACACAGCTCATGCAGTTTTGCGTCAGGAAGGAAGAGATCCTGGGATAGAAGAATTTTCAAAAGAGATGCTTAAGCTTTACCAGTTTAAAGAGAAATACTCCCTTTCTAAATATCAACAGTTTCCCAGTGAATCTAAAATACTTAGAGCTTGCATGTTAACAAAGATGATGTCAAGAACCACTGGGGTGCAAATTAGATTTCCCTTCTTATACGTTTATTCCTAGATGTGCATTATAGTTATTCATATTTGACTTGGAAAGAAGCTGAAACATAGAGTTTTAAAACCTACCTAATTCTGACCAACTTAGATATTCTGAATGCTGGATAGTATCTCTTAATATTGTTTACAGTGATTTTAAGTTGTGTTATAGAAGACACATGCAATCTGGTGGCGACAACAGCAATGGCAAACATCTTTGTAATGCCCATGTTAATTTCATCTTATTATAATCTCTCTGCACAGTGGCTTGCTGATGGTCACATGGCCCAAAACTGATTATGCCAAATTCAAATCCAGGATTCTCATGCCAGATACTAGCCCTATTTATTTATTTATTTATTTATTTAACATATTACTAAATTCAGCCCTTGAAAGGTTAAACAATGTATCTAATGTTACATAACGAATGAAGGTATAAGTCCCATTTGGAGCTCAACTGTTGCCAAGTAACTTAGTTCATGCCTAGCCATATAGTTCTACAAGTACAATGATAACATTACAACTCAATTTTTTCCCCAGCATTTAAAAGAAACGGAAAGCATGAGTTAATTCTGGACTAACATCAAGATCCCTGTGAGTTTTCCACCACGTGAAATAGAATACTAATAATGATTCACATGACTCACTTCTTCTTTCTATTCATGTTTTCATAATAATTTATTTTCTACTTTATAGCAACATAATGACTGAATCGGAAAAATACTGATCCATGTGGGCAAAACTGCAGAATGTTTCCTCACCCTGGGAAGTTTGTTGTTTCTGATATTTTAGGAAGGTAGCTAGAAAAATGGTGGCTGGAGGAGACGATGATGTGGCCCTGCTGTGAGCTGCTAAAGGTACAAACACACTGCAAAGGAATTGTAATTTGTGGATTGTGCTTGTGCTTCTTGTTATGAGATTTTAAAAACAAAGTTGTTTCCTATAATTATGCCCAGCAGGCACAGAACTTACTACCTTAGTGCTTGTGCAAAAACTTTAGTAAGCGTTGATTGACCCTTGAGAACAGCTTGAAAAGCAAATAGAAGGTACAGATCTAAACTGAACATTCTCTGTTAACCTATGGAATAAAAAATGGCTGGAAAAATTAGCTTGAAAGGTGATTTATATGCTCAGAGGGAGGAGAGGGGCTGTGGGAGAAGCATGGTGTATGTTCTAAGAAAGAACCCAGTTATTAAGCCACATGGACCCTTTAGCCTAGAGCAGGGTTTCTCAGCCTTGGCATTGTTGACAATTTATTTGGACCAGATAATTCTTTGTTTGGTGGTTGGGGGCAGCTATCCTGTGCATTTTGGGATGTTTAGCAGCATTATTAAATGCCAGTATCACCCTTTCCCCTGCATTGTGACAATTAAAAATATCTCCAGATATTGCCCATGTCCCCTGGGGGCAATATCATCCCCGGTTGAGAACCACTGGCCAAAATGAACCAGTTCCTCTCTACAGAAGACAAATATCTTCCTGTCTGCCCAACTTAGTGTGTTCACTAAAAGTTGGTACGTTCTACGAAGCACCACTCACTGCAGAAGACTTAGCTCTTCCCGAAGTGAATGGTGCTTCATATATAAGCTACATATACCGTAACAGTTCGGCCAGTTCAGTTCATTCAGATGAAATGTGCATGCTCCGAGAGCAAATGTTTGTCTAGCTCGAATCCCTAATACTCAGAAGAGTGAATTTCACATAATCAGTGCACAATAAACATTTGTTGACTTAGGCAATGAATGTGTGATGAAATATTTCTTAAATTCCTAATTAAAAAGAACATAACACATTTGGTTCTTATTCTGAATGATTATTACAAGGATAAGGTTGCACCAGAAATTGACCTACATCAAATGAAACTGTAACAATATTATTATGTGTACACAATATTTAACTATTCAAAATTGTTAGGCCTTTAAAAATTAGGAAACAGAACTGATTTCTAATGAGAAGTAACAGATGATTATTAATTAGACACACTAATATTATGGAATTTACTTTAGGTTATTAGATTGAAAGAAAATCTTTTCAGCAGAAATGTTAGAAGAAGGGTAAATATATGCTTTTAAATTATAGTTCAGATCTCTGCTTTCTGTCAGTTAAAAACTGTGGATATGATTCACTGTAATATGTATTGGCCTAAAAAATAAAGTCCTTGAACTAATACGCATATGATCTGGACCTACTCATATCTATAGTTTTTTCTCCTTTTACTCTGAGGCTTTGTCAATTGAGTCAACAGGATGCATTATGCCGTTTTCACAATCCAGGAGTATATCTTCATGGGTGGTGCTCAACTTGTTCATCTGGTAAATTGCTCAAATAAGTTTAAAATTAAGCATTCCGTTTCAGGGAATGCTTAATTTTAGGAGTTGGGACAAACTAATGAACAAGAGAGAATAAGAGCATTTAGGAATAAAACTATGACACCAAAGTGTTGTGAAAAATCACAGAAGGGGGGTTGAAAAAAAATCAATCAGTAGTACCAAACATTAAAGTAAGTTTATAGAGGATGAAGATCAGGAGACTATTGAAATTAGAGATTAGAGGTCACTAGAAACTTTTAAGAGAACAGCATTATGTAGTGGAAGCTGGATTACCAGGGCTTGACAAGTAAGTAAAAAGTTGTGATTTTAAAATAGTACAGAATTTTGCCATCGAAAGGACAAAGACAAAGTAGTAACTCAGGGTAACAAGGTTGAAAGGTATCTTTAGAATGTTAGAGACCTATACATGTGTGTAGACAAAGAGAAGTTACCAGAAGTGAGAAAGATTTAAAACATTATAAATTAAAAAGGAGACAACAGAGTTTCAGAGGAAGAGCAAGGAAGATGAGGTAGGGGTTGGGTTATCTTGGAGAAAGAGAAAAAAGAGTGAAAATAAAGATGTTCTGAAAAAGGGATTATAAAACTGATAGCCACACAAACAGGATGTTGTTGGTCTTCATATGAGGTAAAAACCAAGATCAACAGCTGAAAGAGAAGGTTAGAGGCATTGGGCAAATTTCAGACATTTGAAGCCTGGAGCAGCAGGAGTACTGAGTAGCAGTGAAAGCCCACTGATGTCTCATGAGGAGAATCTATAGTGGTTCTAATCACATGACCGGGTCTGCCACACTTAGTGACTTGGGAATGGAAACTGAGAAATCAGATCATAGGATCTCAGGAACTGTTTAAATATATTAGACATCTAAAATGGTATAGGGTTGATATGGAGAACAATGGGGTCCCTGGAAGAAAAAAAAGGGAGAGGAGACTGTATTTTGAGTAGAAAGTGACAAAAATGCTATATAGATTGATCCATACTCTAAAACAATGTGATATGCATTCAATAATTTTTATATTGTCAGTACTTCACCTTCTGCTAATATGATCTATAAAAGTAAATCCCTGAGAAATTTTTTCCACTTCAAATTTCTATAGAATGAATAACTTTGTTTTATTTTATTAATTAGCTCAAGAGAAATGCAATCATAAATACTGATATCATTTAAACCTGTGTCCTCACTCAAATCTAATGATCAATTGTAAACCCCAATGGATTAGTTTATTCTCATGCTGTTAATAAAGACATACCCAAGACTGGGTTATTTATAAAGGAAAGAGGTTTAATTGACTCACAGTTCCGCAGGACTGGGGATGCCTCAGGAAACTTACAATTACGGTGGAAGGGGAAGCAAACACATTCTTCTTCACGTGGCAGCAGTAAGAAATGCAGAGCGAAGGGGGGAAAAGCCCCTTATAAAACTGTCAGATCTCATGAGAACTAACTCACTATCATGAAGAAAGTGTGGAGGTAACCACCCCTAGGATTCAGTTATCTCCCACTGAGTCCCTCTCACGTTAGGGGAACTACAATTCAAGATGAGATTTGGCTGGGGGACACAGCCAAACCTTATCACCCAATATCGGAGGTGGGGCCTGCTGGGAAGTAATTAAATCATAGGGTCAGTTTCCCAGGAATGGTTTAGCACTATCCTCTTGGTACTGTCCTGATGAGAGTGAGTTCATTTTCCTGAGATATGCTCATTTAAAAGTGTTTGGCACCTCCCCTCCCACTCTCTCTTGCTCCTGCCATGTGAGATGCCTGCTCTTCCTTCCCCTTCTGCCATGATTATAAGTTTCCTGAGGCCTTCTCAGAAGCTGAGTAGATGCCAGCATCATGGTTCCTGCACAGCCTGTAGAACTCCGAACCAGTTAACCTCCTTTTTTAAAAAAAAATAAATAAATAACCAGTCTCAGGTATTTCTTTAATGAAATGTAAGAATGGATTAATACCAATGCTAAAGCTTTAAATGATTACCTATGTTGAGGCTTGTCTAGTATTATAGTATTCTCTGTTTCTGCAGTGGCATATTCTACCTATAAAATTTAAATTTGAGTTTGGAATCAGGAAGTGAGGATAGTGTATAAGAAATTCTTATGCTTCTTATAGAAAAGCTCTTTATTTTTAAAATATTAATTAATTAATATTGTTCATATTTTCAAAGAGAAATAATGATTTTGGTTATTTTAGGAAGTATAATGGTGAAAATGCAGAATGGTACAATTTCTATACAGGGAAATTTGGCAATATCTGATGAAAGCGTATATCTTTAGCAACTCTTGCCTTTGCAATCCCACTTCTAGAAATTCACCCTGAAGACACGTCTTGAAGAATACAAAATAACATGCACAAAGTAAGTCATTACAGCATAATATTGGGGAAAATCCCAAATATCAAATTATAGGCATTGGTTGAGTAAATTCTGTTAGATCCATAAAATGAAGAACTATGAAGCCACACAAAGGAATTAAGCATATCTCTAAGAACTGATACAAAGTTAGTTTCAATATACATTGTTAAGTGAAACACTCTTAGTGGTACATTGTCCAAGGACAAGAATAAATAATTAAAAATTTGAAACTTAGGCCAGAGCAAATGGCAAATAGATCAATGATGCTAGAAACCATCGTTTTCCCAGCGGGAGATATGAGACAAACATACGAAATGAAGAAAAGTGGAGAAGCATCCTATGGTATTGGATTTGACTTGGAGGGATAACTATGTACTCATTATTAAGAAAAAAAATAACTCTGTCCAACAAAAGAACCTAGAAAAATAATATTACAGTAAAAATAAGCACATGTAGCTTTCCAAATATCATTGCCCACAGGAAAAAAACAAAAATAAAAACCAGGACTTCTTGTTTCTAAGTCTGTAACAGGCAAGGTACAAAGTGGGCCTAGAATACCTTATTTTGTAAGTCAGGACATGCCCAAAATCTGTTGGGGACATGTTAAAAAGACACAGAAGCTGGTTTTCAGGAGCTCTTGCCAGCTAAATTTTGGACAATATGAGCATAAAAAAGAAAACTGATGGTAACAGATTACAAAAAATTGAAATAAAAAGGAATCTATGTGGCTGATTGATATTATTAAGTAAAAGGAAGAGAATATTCTTTACAGAAAAAAACAGTCTCAAAATGTAAAGGAAATGATAGAATTAGAAAATCACATTTTTGCAATAATCAATATAATAAGTGATTCAGGCAAAGGCCAACTATGCTGAAAATACTGGGCAGAAGATATCTGGGGAAGAGACTATTAATGATAAGAACAGAAATATGCTTTTACAATGAAGCTATCAAGGAAAGTTTGGGCAATTGGGGGAATTTAAATTCAGAGATTATATTAGATATTATTGCATGAACATTCAATTTTTGGATGTGTGATTGACATTATGGTTATATAGGAAAGTATTGTTATTCTTAGAAGATATTACTGAAGTACTTAGGGTTGTAAACCCTAAGGTTTACAGAGTTATAGGTGGAAGTGTCTTCAACTTATTTTTATCTAGTTTACTTAAAAAAAGTAAATCGATAGTCAAAGCAAATGTGGCAAGGAGGTTACCGTTTGGTGTAAGCAAAGATATGTGTGTGCTCATTGCACTATTCTTTCAACTTTTTTACAAGTCTAAAACTTTTTCAAATCTAAAGTTAAAAAAATATAGAACTCAACAACAAGAACAAAGCCCCCAGTAAACGTATTGTATGAAGTAGGTTGTAGGGTAATTGTGTTTATTAAAAAATTACTTAGCTTAATTTAGTATTGGTAAATTAACATCAACATGGAGTATTTAGCTACATGAGTGAAGATAAAATACTGTAACTTCTGTGAATTGTAAAGTGTTTCTTTTGTGTTCATCATCTTCAGTTTTGCCACTCGGTCTGGGTAACATTAGATCTCTTGCTCCCACATCCCTGAAAATCTGCAGATGTGCCATCATTTACATCAATATCATTTTCTTTTCCAAATCACTTCTGGTTTTGTTTGTTTGTTTGTTTTTGAGACAAAGTTTCACTCTTGTTGCCCAGGCTGGAGTGCAATGGAGCAATCTTGGTTCACTGCAACCTCTGCCTCTGCCTGGGTTCAAGCAATTCTCTTGCCTCAGCCTTCCCAGTACCTGGGATTCCAAGCATGTGCCACGACAATCGGCTAATTTTGAATTTTTAGTAGAGATGGGGTTTCACCATGTTGGCTAGGCTAGTTTTGAACTCCAGATCTCAGATGATCCACTCGCCTCAGCCTTCCAAAGTGCTAGGATTACAGTTGTGAGCCACTGTGCCCAGCCTGCTTCTGTATTTTCTGAAACAAGTTTAAACAATTTACGGACCAACAGTGTAAAAATAATCAAACAAGAAATGGCTCCAATAATTTTGACATTAAAATTATTTAAAATATTTGATCAACTTAACATTGTTGACTGGGGTGATGCTATACCCAACCCACAGGTCTTTAGAAGCAATATTAATGTACATTTTCTAGGGTGGTTTAGATATGTTTATGCCTGCTGATAGAGGGGTAAACCAGGGACTTTCATGGTTCCGCATGGGCAAACTCTTTAGTGATTCCACATACAAATGATGGTAAGATGATGAAATTGTCTCTACTCATGCCTTTGCTTCACAGAAAAATAATTACAATAGCTAACTCATAAAGCTAATTTACCATGGAGATTCGACTAATGAATTTTTGTGGCAATAGGGAGTTTCATCACCAAAAGTTTGAGTGTGCCAAATAGATGTCTCTGAAATTACTTCTAAATATGTGTTTAAAGAGATGTACAATAAACTTGAAACCTGTGCTTTTATAAAAATTTTAAGAAAGGTCCTTGCTAATGGCAGCTAGATTCATTTTACATTGTCAGCTGCCAAATTAAAGTCTCCCATTTAAGTGTGCCCATTATGACCTTACAGACAAACTGAGACTAACAACAAATCAAGTCAAAAGTATTTATTACATTTTCTCTATACTGATAAGCATACCGTGAAGGATAAAGCCCATTGCACCAATAAAATCACAGCAACAAATGTCCATTAGTGTCCTCTGATCAACCAGGCCTATGTCACACATGTTATTTTTCATTGTGTTTCTATTAGGACTAAAATTGAATACAGTGTAAGTCCCATTATTTCATGGTTCCTTATTGCATTAATTTCGACAGAGGACAGGCTAAATCATGTTTTCCCAGAGCATAACACATATAGAAAACAAGCTGGATATAACTCCATTAGCTTAGAAGTACATAGCAAATCAAATCCCTGCTATGCAATTTTTGAAGGTGTAATAAAACACTTTCCATACAAGCTTTCTAAAACTTTGATGAATATTGACTAGAAAATAAAATTTATTCTTAAAGAGCAATGGAAAGTACCTGTAAAGTAACCAAACCAACCACTGGATGGCATCGTGACTACATTAGAATGTGTTGGCAAGACCTCGTGTCTGTCTCTAAAAACTCCCACACCGTTAGCAGCAAGCTCCAATAGAATGACGCCAATTCCTGTTCCTAATTATAAAGTGTTGAAGGAATATAATTTTTAACATCCCGAAGTGACTTGGCAATACCATTCCAAAGGACTGAAGTGATTAAATTATTCCACCTTCTGTGCTGTCAGCATTTTCCTGGAGCTTCTCTCTCAACCCATTTGCTTAGTCCTTGCTATTGATGGTTCCCAACTCCCTTTTCTTACCTAGATCTCTCTCATTTCCCAGGCCATGTATACTCGGGTCCATTTCCTTATTAGTATCTCATACATCATATGTTATTGACTACCTACATTTTATTACAGATTGTAATAAATTCTCAAATCTTTTTCAAGGCTCTTTACACCTTTTATTAGTTGAAATCCTATTTCTCCCTGATGCCTCCTAGCCTATTTTTCCATAAGGCCAGGAGAATGGATCAGCACATTATTTATTACCCAACACCACTTCCAGATTATTAACCAACAGCACTTATTGAAGCCACTTATTTTTTTCTGTACTTATGCTATTTAAAATTCTTCATCAGTGTCACCAACAACTTCTGGGATGGGTATCCATCTTTCTCCACTAGCTTACACCACAATTCTGCCAAAACTTTTAGAAACGTCTTTAGTGATTTCAGCATAAATTGATGACCCTCTGCTACTTAGCCCTCAAAATTCCTTTTGTTAAAATTCTAATGATTTTCATAATTATAGTGTAGCTTTTATCTCTGGGCATTGATCTACTTTCCATATCATCCATTTTGAAATTTCTCTTTCATTATAAACTTCTGTCTTCTACTTTTCCCTATAAATCTGTTCATTATTTAAATCTGTCCTTTTTTTACTCCTCCTAGACTGACACAGATACTAGTTTCATTTGTCCAGCAACAGAGCATGAACTGAACAACATCTATTGTAATGACACACTACTTTCATAGAATGCCACATTAACTTAAATATACATTACAGCACTTGCTAACTGTAAACATCTTATGATGTCTGCCTAGAAAGTCTCAAATATACTGACTAAATTCATTAAAAATTCACTCCAGTGTTAACTGGGTCCTTTCTGATGTCTGGAAATTCTTCCAGTTATTTCTTCTGGACTTTTTACCAGGCTCCTTACGGTAGCTCTGTTCTTTCATCTTTCCTGTGTAATTTGTATTCCTCTTTTAAGCCTTTCTCAGATACTATATTCTCTCTGAATTATTTTCCGATCATTCCAACCATCTGGAAACTTTCTTCTTTGAATCGCAATGCATGTTGTCTCTTTTAGGATGGGAACACTTATTTTTACTCTTCATATTCCAGCCGAGTGATGGGGAATTTCCACTGCATGCGCTAAAGGCAAAAAAGGGAGCAACACTTACATCTTTTGGGCTCCTTTCGTTCATCCATCTTCCCCAGGTGGGGCAGTGGGAAGGATGCCTGGCCTGACTGATAAATATGGGGGAAGAAATTAAGCATGCTTAGTCCAGGACATTTAGTGTTCTTACTATTCATATGTCTACCTCCTGAAAGGCTGTATGCTGCTCTATCAGATGCATAGTGAGCTTACAGGGAATTTGCTGTTAGGGAGCTTACAGGGAGCATTGCTGATCTGAATTGTTAGCTCAATTCAAGGAACCAAACTGGGGCTACACATTTAAGCCCGTAATGCAAAAAGCTACTATTCTGAACTGTAGCAGCTTGGTACTTTGTTCTACCTCTTAGTTGGTTCAGGACTCTGACGTGAAAACGTAGAAATGCTATTAATCAGTTCCCTAAAATCTCAAGAGTTTTTGTACACATTTTCTGCCACATTATTTTATTTCTGGACATGCAAAACTCCTTTTTTTTGATATCATGAATTCTTAGTAATCTGACTTACATGTAGTAGTATCTTGACACAAACTTAGTGAATTGAACTATGATGGCAATGTGAGAAAGGCATCTAGAGTTAGAAACCCAGTATTATCAAATGATCATAGTATTTCCAAGGGGAGATGCTGCTAACATAGGCATAAATGCCTTACTCTGTAAAATAAGTAAGGGAAAGAAGTTGCAAAATAATGAGAGAGTTCATAGAAGTTTCATAATCAGAACTCTTTACAGAGATAAATTTTATAATTCACTATAAAATTGACAAATCTTAAGTGTTACGACTGACTTTTTTAGCTCAAAAATTTAATTTAGAGCATTATAAATAACATCATATTAGATTGCCCCGTATAGCTAACTCCAATTGTTTAGGGAAAAAATTATAAGATAGAAGAGAGAAAGCAAAAATAATAAAATAATAAAAACAACAATAACAGCAAAAAGCTCAAAAAAGATTTAACTATTATTTTTAAATCACCAAGGCCTGTTTTTAAATAGACAATAAAATTATCTTATCATTACTCAGATAGCATCTTCACATTTTTCATTATAATTTTACTCTGTATCTCAATAAATGTCTTACCACTTAAAATTGAAGCATTATAAGTCCTTTTTTTGGGAGCAGGCACTCTTCATATAACTGTTCATTATAAAATAAAGTCTCAATATACTTAACGTTAGATTATTCAATGTATGTATTTTATGTTTGGAAGAAGATTTAAAATGTGAGAAGTTTAACTATCTAGTTCAAAGAATTTAGAACCAAGCAGTAGATGTAAAACTCCAATGAAATGCAATATTATTGTGAACTTAAAAGTGTTTATAACTCTATTTAGAAATTACTTAGGCACTTGGAAAATTAATTTTGAATTTTTGAGTTTTTTTGTTATTAAATAAATAAAGATATAAAGATTTGCATGATGTAGTAGCAAAAATCAAAATATCTTAAAAGTAAGTGATCTCTTTAAATCTAGAAATTCTAACAATAACTAGTACTTATTGGGCATTTATAATATGCCAGATACTGTGGAAGTGCTTTCTCAAAATGCTATCATTTAATCCTCTCATTAAAATAAGGAGGAAGACATGATTATTATACCCATTTTATTCATAATAGGAGAACTGAGGATATTGAGGTTTTGGAGGGATTAATTAGTTCATCCTTGTCACACAGCTAGCCAAAAGTATAGCCAAGACCTAAACCCATGTGGTCCCACTCCAGAACTTATGGTTCTAATCACCTTTCTACTGTATACCTCCTTTGGAAAATCATGCAGTGATTTTGGCAGACTAAGCCTTTACTGAATTGAATAGTTGAATTATGAAAGGAATATATAAAACATAGAACTAATTTGAAAGACTTATTTTATTTATAATACATGATTCATGTGAAAGCCAAATGATTCTTTCTCTTCTATGGTTATTTGGTAGTAGCAAGAATCATCTTCCTCAAAAATAGTTCTACTCTTGCCACATAAAGAATAAAATACCCAGGAATACAGCTAAGTAGGAAGGTGAAAGATCTCTACAAGAAGAACTACAAACCACTGCTCAAAAAAATTGGAAACGACACAAACAAATTGAAAAACATTCCATGCTCATGGAGAGGAAGAATCAATATTGTGAAAATGGCTATACTGCCCAAAGCATTTGTAGATTCATTGCTGTTCCTATTAAACTACTCTTGACATTCTTTACAGAACTAGATAAAACTACTTTAAAATTCATATGGAACCAAAAAGACCCCAAATACACAAGGCAATCCTAAGCAAAAAGAACAAAGCTGGATGCATCACGCTACCCAACTTCAAACTATACTGCAGAGCTACAGTAATCCGAACAGCATGGTCTTAGTACAAAAAGAGACACATAGACCAGTGGAACAGAATAGAGAACCCAGAAATAAGACTACACACCCACAACTGTCTGATCTTCAACAAATCTGACAAAAACAAGCAATGGGGAAAAAATTCCCTATTCAATAAGTGGTGCAAGGATAACTGGCTAGCCAAATGCAAAAGATTGAAGCTGGACCCCTTCCATATACAAAATCAACAAAAGATGGATTAAAGACTTAAGTATAAAACCTCAAACTATAAAAACCCTAGGAGATAACCTAGGTAATACCAATCAGGATAGAGGTACGGGCAAAGATTTTATGACAAAGATACCAAAAGAAATTGCAACAAAAACAAAAATTGACAAACAGGATCTAATTAAAGAGCTTCTGCACAGCCAAAGAAACTATAAAGAGAGTAAAAAGACAATCTACAGAATCAGAGAAAATATTTGCAAAGTATGCATCTGACAAAAGTCTAATATCTAGCATCCATAAGAAACTTAAACAAATTTACAAAAATCCCCACAAACAACCCCATAAAAAAAGAGGGCAAAGGTCATGAACAGACCCTTTTCAAAAGAAGACATACATGTGGCCAATAATCATATGAAAAAAAGTTCAGCATCATTGATCATTAGAGAAATGCAAATCAAAACCACAATGAGATACTATCTAACACCAGTTTAGAATGGCTATTACTGAAAAGTCAAAAAATAACAGATGCTGGCAAGGCTGTGGAGAAAAAGGAATGATTTTACATTGTTGGTGGGAGTGTACATTTGTTCAGCCATTATAGAAGACAGTGTGGCAATACCTCAAAGACCAAAAGACAGAACTACCATTTGACCCAGCAATCCCATTACTGGTTATATACTCAAAGGAATAGAAATCATTCTATTATAAAGACACATCATGTGTATGTTCATTGCAGCACTATTCACATTAGCAAGACATGGAATCAACCTAAATGCTCATCAATGATAGACTGGCTAAAGAAAATGTGATACATATATACCACAGAATACTATGTAGCCATAAGAAAGAATGAGATCACATCCTTTGCAGAGACATGGGTGGAGCTGGAGGCCATTAACCTTAGCAAACTAACACAGGAACATAAAACCAAATACCACATGATCTCACTTCTAAATAGGAGCTAAAAGATGAGAACACATGGACATGTAGAGGGGAACACCACACCCTGGGGCCCTTTGGAACTGTGGGTGGAGGAGAGAGAGGATCAGAAAAAATAACTAATGGGTACTAGGATAAATACCTAAATGATGAAATAATATGTACACCAAACACACATGACACAAGTTTACCTATGAAGCAAACGTGCACTTGTACCCCCGAACTTAAAAGTTAAGAAAAAAAAATAGTTCTACTCATACCAGTCTCCTTCTCAGAAGCATACATGGCAAATCCCAATGGTGTCCTTTCATATCTAGGTGCAGCTAGATTTGGTCACACAGTTCAAATCTGCTTGTAACTTTTGCAGGTGAATTTGAACCTTCACTGATTCCATCTTCTTCCAGAGGAGTTTTCAAAATTCTCTTTGTCTCACTACATCTTGTAAGCCTTCTCTAGATCACTCTGCTCACAAATTCATGTGATAATAAGCAGATCACTAAATAAGATTGTACATATTTCTTTTTGTTCCCTACAGAAGTTCTTACATTCTCTTTAAATGTTGAAGCATTTTTCATATCATTTATAATTGATACTTTTGGAAGTCATGGATGTAAACATTTTGAAAGAGGTTTCCAGTGAATAGTAGTACATTTAATGCATTTTATGAAATTTGGTGAGTATAGTTCACTGCTGCTTTACTAACTATCCTTCTGTGAATTTTTGGAGCCATAAAAAAAGAATAAGAATTTCCTCAAAAAAATGAGGCATTGGCATTAATAGGTTAATATCTATAAAGAGTTCTCAGGATGGCATTTTTTAGAAAGACATTTGCAAATGGAGAAAATCACAGACTTCCTGCTGTCCCTTGATTCATCCATAATTTCATTGGGACTCTCATTTAAAACCATCTACATTGTTGAAAACCCATTTAATTTCTCATTCACAAAAGCATTCAACTGGTGATCGCTGCAAACAGGGAAAATTGCTGCTCAAGTATTCAAGATGCCTTGAAAAGAATGTAGAAAACTTGAAGATGAGGGAATTAATGGCCCACAAAGATATGGGAAAGCTATTTAGAAACTTGACTGTTGATTATGATCACAGAGGCCTCGTTAAATTAGAAAATGTTATCTGCTAATTAAGGCAAACCTATAGATAATTAGCCTCTCATCTCATTTTAGCTTACACACATTCAGTAAACAATAGCTGGTTGTGACCTCAAACAACATGATAACTATGCCCAAGAGCAGGAATTTCCGAAGACAAAGCTCTACTTTAAAACATTTCATGAAAAAGATTTCAGAAAATTGTGTTATTTTCTAACTATAACAAACTCTGTCCTTTATCTTCGCAGTGATTATATCAGAAAAATTTAAAATGTAAATTTAAAACTAAAATGTAATAAACAGGTGTCTTTAGTCTGTAAATATTAGTAATTCACCAGTGAAAACTAGCAATATTCTGTGGGAAAGAATAGTTTAGTGCTGGGTGTCCCATTTCATCTTTGCCAGATCAAACTATCACTCGGTGGGTTTATTAAGAATAAAGATTACTGAGACACTGAATGATCACTCACTTTTTTGAGACCCAAGCATTTGCCTGGCACAATTTTGGTTCACTTGTGTTCATTATAATGCTGAATCTTTACAACAACCCAGTGAATTAGGACTTTCCCCCCAGATAAGGAAACTGAGGATTAGGGAGATAATCTGATAACTTTCACTCAAATAAGGCTCTAACCAGATCTAGTTGTCTCTCCTAAGCTCCAGGTCTCTTCACATTTCTAAAGGAATCACTGGCAGAGGAAGAATTTAAGTACATACATATGTCTTAGCCAGAGGCACCCAAACGGCTGCCATGGATGGGTACTTGTCCATGGCCTGTTAGAAACCAGACTGCATAGCAGGAGGTGAGTGGCAGACAGGCGAATGAGCATTACTGCCTGAGTTCTGCCTCCTATCAGCTCAGCAGAGGCATTAGATTCTCATAGGGGCGTGAACTCCATGGTGAGTGAACACTAGTGAACTGCACATGTGAGGGATCTAGGTTGTTGCGCTCCTTATGAGAATCTAAGGCCTGATGATCTGACGTGGAACAGTTTCATCTCCAAACCAGCCTGTTTCCAGCCCCCCGTGCCCCACAGAGAAAAAACTGTCTTCCATGAAACAAGTCCCTGGTGCCAAAAATGTTGGGGACTGCTGTCTTAAGCATAATTATTCTTAATTCTTAACTTTTTCATTCCAATTTATTAGATTTTGGGGGAAAGTATAGTCACAAATCTTCAGTCCCTGATATTTAACCTTCACTTTTTTTTGGTAAAAATAATTAAAGACCATTTTCCACATAGTAGGCTTAGTAAGTCCCAATAGTACATCCTAATGTAAGTCATTTGATGTTTATTTTGTGATTCTTTGTATTATCAAAATTTATGTTTCTCAAATATGTAAGCTTAAGTAAAGAGAAGTAAACATATTTACATTCTTTTGTAGTGTACCTTTCAGATCCATTTGCACTACACACAAGCACACACAAATACACACACTCTCCCACAAATCAGGACATAAGACAATGCTTTCTATACAAATAATTCTCAATAAAAAGTCATGCTAGGAATGAGATTTAATCATAAAAGTGGCTTATAATGCAAATTTTAGTTTTGAGTTTGTTTCCTTTATATCTTGTAGATACCCAAAGTCTGCCCTATCTCTTCTTGAAATCCTAACATTTGCAAGGCCAGGACTTTGTCCTCTTCATAGGGACCCTGAGATTGCAATGTGTTAAGTATTTAACAGAAGAACTCAGTTCAATTCTCAACACTTTCTACATATATTTTTCACTTAAACAATTGTATTTATTTTGTTGCAAATGTCATTCCTTTACTTATGCCATATTTAAGAAGTACTCTTAATAATCTGTTACATTAGCATTATGCTTCATTTTTATAAAGCACTTTCATTAAAGATATCATTTTGTTTGAGATGATTTACAAAACAGCACTATGGTAGAAATTATTATCCCCCTTTTACATGTAAAAAGTATGACCCAGAGGAATTAAATTTAAATGATTTACTCAAGATAACATGGCTAGAAAAACTGAGATTTTTCAACTACCAAGTCCAAGGATCCTTCCACTGTGCAAAGGCATCTCTGAAGCCTTCCCATAGAATCCAACTAACATTTGTATAGCATCTGAAGTCTCTCATTCACATTATCTCATTTGATCCTCACAAGACCCAGGGAGGTAGGTATTTTTTATACCTTTGATGTCAATTGCATTTTTTAAAATAGAAGGAGAATATGTTATCACCCAAGGTTTAAGACTATTTATGATGCTATTGAACCATTACTAGGTCATTACATAATAAAAATAAAATTAAATAAAATTTTGGTCTAAAAATGACCTAGATGGCTATTCAATTTCTCATTTTTTTCTCCCTAAAATATTCTTCTTCAGAATATTACCTTTTCTCCTAGTCTCTGCATTGTATATATCAGTTTAGTGCTTGGGCTTCCCTGCATAGACTATGAAGTGACCACTCTTATTGTCAGCTTATGAATTCTATTCTATGCATTGCATTAAACTTTTACATTCATGAGTGATGTAGTCTATTACAAATATTATGGTAGAGTTTACCCATAATAGAAGTTTTAAAACAGTAATGATAAGCAGAACTTGACAGACTCTGACAAGGTATGCATTTCAAAATTCTAAATTGCCTTCTGAAAAATTATTTGTATAAAATATTTTTTTTGCAAAAGCAGGTCTGATGGCTCTTGAGTTCCAGACGGCTTACAAAGGTAAAAAAAAATGTATAGGTACTGTTCCACGTTTTGAATAATCAAATCTCGGAACTCCAAGATGATGAATCTGGCATTACATCCAATTTTGATTATTGTCTTTGGTTTGCCTTTTCCATTTGAAAATGAAGGATAATGGTTTCTTGTAAACAGTAATACGATTTTGTGTAACAAGGCAGGTAGTCAAAATGAGAAAAAAACTAAGAAAAAATTGAATTCCATGGGTGAGCTTTAGCAAGTAATGGAAGTTAAGTTTCCTAGAATATTATTCTTCAAAAGAAAATGTGCTTTAGCACTCATTCTATTGTAACGTATCTAATATGTATCTTTATAAACAGTGGAGAAGGTGGACAATTCAGCTCTCATTTAATATTTAATCAGTTTATGCAATAGGCTAGCAAAAGATTAAGTTATGTTATAAGGACTAAAAACAATCAGATGAATATTCACTTATTTAGCAATGGGAGTCAGGTCTTCAAATAGCAAGTGCTTGATGATAAAAGCTCTTGAGTTATTATAAGGATAAATAATTGTTCTAAATTGCCATCTTCCACTGCAATCAAGATAAATTTCTAAGGCATCTGCTTGAAGAATAAATTTTCAGTGAAACACATTTTAATCGAAGAGTCTTCACAGTAAACCATTAAATAAAATCAGCAACTATATCGTCCTTAAAGAACACTAGAATTTTGGAATACATTTAGTGAACAAAACCTTTCCAACACTATTCTAAATCTGATTTGGGATTGTGCCCAGCCCAGAAAAAAGCTTTTATTTGAGA
The DNA here is from genome assembly GCA_963573385.1 of Cacajao melanocephalus. Lineage (NCBI taxonomy): Eukaryota > Metazoa > Chordata > Mammalia > Primates > Pitheciidae > Cacajao > Cacajao melanocephalus. The sequence continues at coordinate 38,339 of CAUYLG010041808.1, forward strand.
AGAATCCTCTCAAGCTACAAATATGTAATAAATTTGGCTATTTAAATACCACATAAGCTATGTAATTAATCAACAGAGATTTTTTTCTAACTGTTCAATTATAATTTTCAGCCATAAATGACATAGAAAAACAGAGTTAAAAATTGCTTCTAAAGATAAATGCAGCAAAAATGTCACCCAAAACAAGCTTCTCTTAAATGAGCTTAGCTGATATTTGCTCAAGAAAAAGTACATTTCTAAACACTAACACCAGTCAGCAAAAATTTTGAAGATAACGGAAAAAAAAAAAAACCTATTATTGCTTTCCTCTCACTTCCACAAGGATTCCAGTATAAGATTCTTCTCTTTCTACTTCTTACCAAAATTTGTGTCCAACTTCTTCACAAAAGACCAGTGATAGTCAAAAGGTCATCTCTCCAGATATTTGCCTTTTACTTTATCAAAGTCTTTAAACTAAAGGGATACATCTCCTTCAACAGAAATTTAGATATGCACCAGGGTTCTGTCTACATCACCATTTTCTTTGTTCATTTGCCATTTCCTATTTATTAAATGTAAAAGCTGGATATTTCTTGATCCAATAAAAAAATTTAAATCTAATCTATCCACTTCGCAAAGCAAACAATGATCTCCAAATGCCTGTTACTGCACAGCCTCTCTCTTGAGAAACTAAAATTTTGACATATTACAAATTATTAAACATTAAATTTCCAAAGACAAAACAAGATGCTCAACAGAGATTGCAGCCATTGATAGAAGCAATTACTAAGGATTTCTCTCTATATTGTGTTTTTCTAGGAATGCTCTAAGGCAAGTAAAGGGACATAGTTCTTTCTCTTTATTCTCATCTCATGACAGCAAAGTCTGATGTGGATGAAAAATAATGAATATTTATTCATATGCACATATTTTTTAATTTAGTGAGGCATCTACACAATATATTTTGTAAAACCAAGTGGAAAAATGAAGACTCAGAGGGCAATCTAGTTTAGATGAATTAATAGTTGATGGAACAATGGAAGTTTAAAAAAAAGATGGCCAATAAATTCTCTGTGAATGCATCAAGCTAAATGGTCCTCTGCAGTAGTGTCTTGGGACACCAGTGATTTATCCTTGATAGTAAAGCACCAACATTTCTTAATTATTTCCTTTAAAAAGTAAAACTGATTTGATGTTGTCCCTATGATAATATCATGCTTACTTTATTTTATGCTTGTGGCCTTATTTTTTAATGAAAAAGAAGCTTCAGAATTAGAAGTGCAATGGGGATTGTGAACATGATACAGAAATGTATGTCAATTATCTGTATCATGGTGGAAAAAAGTCATACAACAATGACGCAGCCCAGAATTCTTTCTCATTCAATATCTTACCAAAAGCCTGATTGAAGAAATAAAGGTGTATGTTGACCTCTAAAGCACAGACCTAACAAAGAGAAGAATGTTTGAAAAATTCTCCCCTTGATTTAAAAAGGCTAAAATGTATAGACCTAGTAGTGGACTATCAGGGAACTCTACTTTAGGGTTTGATACATGCCTGCCAAATAAGCTCTTTAGAACACAGAACACAGGGCACTCTTTGGTAATGGTGGGTTCTGTTGTCCATCTGGTAATTTATTTGACTACACCAAAGGAAGGGTCAGATGACCTGTGTAGGAAAGAGAACAGTAATATCAAGAGCAGAGTTTTCAGTGTAGACATACTTATTGGAAAATTGACCCTGACAATTACTGACTTTGTGAGGCTACTCAAGTTCTGTATGTCTTAGTTCCTTGGCTGTTAAATCCTTCTTTAGACCATGTTATCAAGGAATATAGGAGATGACTTACATAAAGCGCACAGGATAGTGCTTGGCACAGACTGACCAATTGGAATGCATGAGTTGCTATCATTATTGATGCTGTAGCCTACACAGTTCCCTAAAAGGAAGCCATGCGGAGTGCAAGGCCCCAGTGAGTCAGATAAATTGATGTTTATTGGTTAGTTCTTTTAAACAGAGGAACAGGAAGAGAATGTTCTTTACCATCAAACATATGTTTACAGTTGCCAGAAAGAAAATTTCATAATTAAGATGAACATCGAAGAGGACATAAGGCTGAGGTTCTGGATAATAGCAGAAGCAGCCAAATAGCTGAAATCACTGAAATTATATCCTGTGTGCAGTAGGTGTTCCACCCAATGTGGCATCCCTGGGTGCAAATAAATAATGCAGGCAAATGCAGATAATGCTGTGGTTATTTGCAGGGTATGTGGGGATAATTCTTAAAGGCTAACGTAATATTCTATTATGGGTCAATTCTGATTTGGACCTTTTAAAATTGTGTGCACCTTGGTGGATGAGATTTTTCAGGAACATTCATTGTGCCTGTGAACAGTACATATAATTAATTGTAGATCCTTATATTTGAAGCTGTGGAAAGAGACAGATGATTGAAAACTCTGCCTGAAATCTAGAATAATGAGCCCAAATAAATAAAATAAAGTTTATTCAACTCTATCTAGACCATAAGCAATTTAATAGAGAAAATGTAAAGTCTTGAATTTAATTTCAAAACAAGATTGCTGCTTCTTTATAAGTATTGGATAAGTTAAGATTTATCTCGGTAGTTAATGTGAAAAAATAAAGGTTTTTATGGACTAAAACTCATTAGGCAACAGTAAAATGTAAATGCTAAAAAAAGAAAAAGCTAATGCAATACTAGGTTACATTAGCATACAGTGCTCAGCACAAAAATAGTAGCAGTTTCACTGAATTCTGAGAAGGCCAGAGAGAAGCTACGTGATTTTGTTTAGCTCTAGATGTCATATTTTAAGAGGAACACTGACAGAATGGTCTCTTTTCAAAGGAGAGTAAAGTTTGTAAATCAAGCAACATAAACACTTGAGGGAATTGGAAACATTAAAATTGGAGAATATAAGGCAGTGTGGTGTCTTTTTTTTTTTTTGAAACAGAGTTTTACTCTTGTTGCCCAAGCTGGAGTGCAATGGCACACAGTGTCATCTTTTAAAGTGGATTTTGCTCACAGACATTTTTTTCTTTAGCTTGCATAGTATTTAAAACAATGAGTCACAATATAAATGGACATTTCACCTAATATTTTAAGTTTGCACGTTCCCTTATAAAATCTGAAATTTTAGCAACACAGAACTTTTGAGGCTTAGCCACCTTTTTAGATTGGGCTTTACTCTCCATTTTGCAACAGTTCTCACCATTCCTTACCGTACACAAAACTGAATTCAAGTGTTTGGTGCTCTTACCATCATCTTATACTGTTGCTCTATTATGGTAGAGAAATATTTGTTTCCACGTTTCAGTCAAAAGTGGGGAAATTGAGAATAGAGTAAGAAGATCACATATTTCAAGAAAACCCTGTTTTGTGTGTGTGTGTGTATGTGTGTGTATATGTGTGTGTGTGTAATTGAAGAATACATCTTCATAGTTAAAAGAAGCATGCCGGTGTCAGAAGCATGCAATTCCAGATATCCTTAGGGAAAGGCCCAGCTAGGGTCTCTCATATGTTACTTACTTGTGTCTTTTGTAAGAATTTGAGTTTGGTATGTGTACTCTATAAAGATGTAAGAGCAATGTATAAAAGTTAGAGGAGGATAGGCTTTGTATAGGCTGGGTGCGTTATGAAACATGAGGACTTTCAAGCAAAAGCCTCAGGTTCAAATCCCTACTCAGTCACTTGCTAGTTGTGTGACCCTGGGAAAGTGACTAAACCTCAGATGTTCCTCAGTTGTAAAACAGACAGTTGATTATCTATTGTGCAGTTATAAGTATTGTAAACTAGATGTAAAATGTCTTATGCCTATCAGCATTCACTATATAGTAGTAGTTTTAGTATTTTATTAAATAGTATCATTTAGCATAAGATCGAACCACAGGCATGCATCACTTAACAACAATGGAATGCAGTCTGAAAAATGCATTGCTAGGTGATTTTGTCACTGAGAAAACATCATAGCATGCACTTATACAAATCTAGATGGTGTGGCCCTCTACACAGATAGGTTATATGATACAGCCTTTTTCTCCTAGGCTACAAACCTAGCATGTGACTGTACTGAATACTGTAAGCAAAACTATAACACAATGGTATTCGTATATTTACATGTATTTAAATATAGAAAAGGCAAAGTAAAAATACAGTCTTATAATCCCTACTTTTTTGAGACAGGGTCTCTGTTACCCACACTGGATTGCAGTGGCACAATCTTGGCTCACTGCAACCTCTGCCTCCTGGGCTCTAGTGATCCTTCTGCTTTAGCCTCTTGAGTATCTGGGACTACAGGTGCGCCCACCATGCCTGGCTAATATTTTTTGTGCTTTTTAAAAAATAGATATGGGTTTCTGCTGTGTTGCCCAGGCTGGTCTCGAACTCCTGGGCTCAAATGATCCACCCTCCTCAACCTCCCAAAATGTTGGGACTCCAAGTGTGAGCCACCGTGCCTGGCCCAGTCTCATAATCTTATGGACCACTGTCATAAATGCTGTCTGTCATGGGTCAAAATGTCATTATGCACCACATGACTTCTGCGAAGTAGAACTTACTTTAAGGTTCTATGCTTGAATCCTTTTTACTCTTTATTTATATTTTTCTCTTGGCAATCTTTTATGCCACAGCACCAACTCTCACTATGAATAGATGATTTTCAAATTTAAATCTCTAGATCTGCCCCATCTCCGGAAATACAGAACACATTTTCAACTATTCTTGGGTTATTTTCACTTGATGTCTTGGCAGCACTTCCAACATAGCACATCTAGAACTGAAATTTTCACTCTTCTCCAACTAAACTGCTATATTTCTTAACTTCCCTGTACCTCTCATTGGAACCATCTTTCTCTTAGTACCTAAAGAGATCATCAGTTATCAAGACCTACAGTAGGTCTTGAATCTGTTTCCTTTCATTTATTGCTAATGCTTTCCTTTAGTTCAAGTGAACATAACCTCTTAGCCAGACTTTTTATTGTAAGCGGCTTCATCCACTTCTATGGTTTCATTGACCACATCACTTAGATGTGTCCTAAATCAATACCTCTAGTCCTATCTTCTTTTCTGAGCTAGGGCCAATATTCCAACTGCCTGCTGAGGATCCCACATGTAAGTCCTACCTCTATTTCAACCTCAACCTGTCCAAAGCCAAACTCGATGTCATAGCCCAACATGCTCTTCTTTTTGTCCTTTTGGTCTCAAAGACATTAGCTAGTCAGCCATCTTAGACATCACTTAAAGGTCTCTCCTTCACCATCTGCATTCAGTAGCACAACAAAGCCTAATCCTTCTATTTTCTAAATACCTTAAATCATTATCATTTCTTCCCCTCAATCACAACTGCCACTTATTCTTAACATCTCCATTATATTTCTATATAATACTCAATAAGTATTTCTGCAACACTCAGTAAGTATTTTTGTAATTAGTTTATGTTCTCATTTACTTAGTGACTGGAACCAGTGATCAGTTCTACTTTTGCCTAAGTTATTATACAATATTTCATAGATTCTGAGATGCATTCACTGCTCCATTTTAACATCCAAGAAATTGGAATTCATCTAATAATAGATGGTGTTTAACTGGAAGTATTGTTCTTAGAATTTCTAACATTAATGTGCTTCACAGTTGATGGTGCTTTAGATTTGATGAAACATGCTAATGGTTTTCTGTGTACAGTAACCTCCTTTTATCCATAGGGGTTATGTTCCAAGTTCCCCAGTGGAGGCCTGAAACCATTGATAGTACTGAACCCTCTATAAATACTATGATTTTTTTTCTGTATATACATACCTATGATAAAGTTTAATTTATAAATGTCACAATGAGAGAGTAACAACAATTACCATAATAAAATAGAACAATTATAATAATATACTGTAATAGAAGTTAAATGAATGTGGACTCTGTCTCTCTGTTTCTCTCTCTCTCTCTGTTTCAAAATACTGTAATATTTTCAGTCTGTGGTTGACCATAGGTAACTGAAACTTTTGAAAGTAAACCACAGATAAGGGGCGACTACTCTACCTTCCCAGCCACTCTGTCTTCTGTTTCCTCTTTCTATCTTCACTCCCAAGTACTCTGTCAGTCCTCAGAATAAGTCTTAGAAAACAAAATGCAGAATATTACATGTATGCATCGTCTCTAAACCTACCTGATTTCTACATTTTGTGTTTTCTATAATTTGGAGAGAATCCACCAGCCTGTGCTCCACGGTAGTTCACCTCTCCTTCCCTGCTTTGGAAACCTTGGCTGTCTCTCTATTGTTTGCAGGATAAAAATGCAATCTCCTCAGGACAGTATAAGAGACCTTTTCCAATCTGGTCCTAATGTAATTTCTCTGCCTTTCTTCATTTCTCCCACACACTTTAAATATCTTTATTTTTTTTTTTTACAGAGTTTATTAAGATTCCTTAAACTGTGTTGCCTCAGGACATGCTACATGTTTTGCCTTGAAATACTTCTGTTTGACTAAATTCAACCTATCTTTTATCAGTTTTTTTTCTGAACAAGGTTTCACTTCATCACCCAGGCTAGAGTGCAGTGGCGGGATCACAGCTCACTGCAGCCTTGATCTCCTGGACGCAAGTGATTCTCCTGCCTCAGCCTCCAGAATAGCTGGAACTACAGGTGTGCTCCACCACAGCCAGCTCTTTTTGTATATTTTTGTAGAGATGGGGTTTCACCATGTTGCCCAGGCTGGTCTTGAACTCCTGAGCTCAATCAATCCACCCGACTCAGCCTCCCAAAGTGCTTGGATTGCAGGTATGAGCCACCATGCCTGGCCTTTTATCATCTAACATCATTGCTCAAAAGTATTTCCTGGTTACTCTGAAAGAGTCACTCTCTAATTTTAGATGATGATGGCAGGAATCCCCAAACTCCAGGCCATGGACCAGTACTAGTGTGTGGCCTGTGAGGAATGAGGCCATACAGGAGGAGGTGAGTGGCAGGTGAGCAGCAAAGCTTCATCTGCATCTACAGCCCCTCTTCATCGCTCACATTACTGCCTGAGCCTCACCTCTTCTCAGATCAGCAGTGACATTAGATACTCATAGGAGGGCCAATCCTACTGTGAACTGTGCATGCAAGGAATCTGGGTTGTGTGCTCCCTGTGAGAACCTAACACCTGATGATCTATCACTGTCTCCCATCACCCCCAGATGGGACCATCTAGTTGCAGCAAAATAAGCTCAGGGATCCCACTGATTCTACACGATGGTGAGTTGTATAATTACTTCATTATATATTACAACGTAACAATAATAGAAATAAAGTCCACGATAAATGTAATGTGCTTGAATCATCCCCAAACCACCCATTCCATTCCCCACTGGTCTGTGGAAAAATTGTCTTCCATGAAACTGGTCCCTGATGCTGAAAAGATTGGGGACCACAGCTTTATAGCAAGGTGGATATAAATGTGGTCTCTGGAGTCAGCTGCCTGAGTTTGAGTCCTAGTTTCAGCAGGTATTAGTAAATAAATTAGCAAGTCACTTAACCTCTCTGTGCGTTATTTTCTCTGTTAGTAAAATGGGGATAATAACAGCAACCATGTAAAAAGTTGTTGGGAGAATTATTGAGTTAATATACTTAAATCACTTAGAAGAATTCCAGTGCCTAGTAAGGTTAAAGCTCTTAATACAAAGTCCTCTAATTGTTTGCTTTCCCAATTAAAAAGCCAGTCTTTCCCTGACAGAAACACTATCCTGTTTTTTCTTTACATTTTAAATACCCAATCTAGTTCCTGACATTTGTCCAATACTTCATAAGCATTTATTAGATGAACAGAGCCATCAAATCAACATGGAACAGAAGCACAGATTTATCATATAAGGTCAAATGGGTAAATTACTTTTGTCAGATTCTTTGTACAGAGAGAGTTAAACATGTTTAGGTTTCATTTAAAGTGGGGGACTTTTTGTCACTTTCTATTTCAAAAAGGAGGTCTTAAAATAGAGGCAGGACGGAGGTTGATTCTGACGTAGCTATTTTAGTTTTTTCACCTTGTGTCAGTCTGTCTTTTGCAATTTTTAATTGCCCAAGGTGCATAACCTGGTGTCATACTTCTAGCCAGCTGCATCAATACAAAGGGTGAATGACATTCATGCCTATAGGATATAGTGTTTTAAAGGTCACTGCTAAAAAGTTCCCCTGCCTTAAACGGCAAGCAGTTCACTTTGTCTTGTGGAATAAGCTTGCCTGACAGTGGAAAGGACACGGTACTAACTGCAGCAGGTGCAGAGGTGGCAGGAGCAGGGATGGATGACTCAGACTCAGGATCAGTCTAGGCAGTTTTCAACTTTCTCTTCTCTGTACCTCACTCTGACACCGCCTTTCCCTCCTTCTCCTTTCTCTTTCTCCCCATCAGTCTGTCTCTCTCCTGCCTAAGCCAACCCTAGAAGTGAAGCTTTGGACACTTCCTGCCTGGGTTGGTGAGGGGAAAGTTGACCTGGAAGTGTTTGCTTGTGGCAATTGACAGTAATGCTCACTAAGCAGGACCCTTCTCTGAGTGAAGTCACTGAGCACATCTAATCAGAGCTTTTAAGTTGTGTTAAATTTTGATGATTTTTTGATTAAATAATTGAATTAAAAATGAACTGAACAGCCTGCATTTTTCAGGCAGTTTGGGGATAAGCATAGTCACTGAAAGCAAGCAACCTCAAAGGGATACACACATACACAGATAATTTACCCATACAAGCCATCTGTGTATACAGGGAACACCAGTGAGCTTCTCTAATTAAAATGAGGTCATATGGCCTCATGCACTGATGGTAGGCTTTCTAAGTCAGATAAACCTCTCTGGATTAGCTTCACAATTCTGCTAGTTCATTCGTGAAACCCTATAGAGTCCTGGTTTCATCATTTGTAAAATGAATAATAATAGTACTCATTTTGTCCAAGGTTGTTCTTAGTATGAAGTTGTATATGTAACACACTTGGCATCTAGTACTTGATAGGTATAAAATGACCAGATGTTAGACCCAAGTAGATTTGAATATGTTTTTCCTCCAGGAAGATTGGTTAGACTGAGTACATGATTTAGTAATCTGTTCCACACTGTAACAATGGCTGATTAGGCAATCAAGTTATCCACTGAGGTTATGTAATTATTAACAAATTCCTATCTAACGTTGGTTGATTGAAAGTACTCAAGTTCTACTCTGTGAAGAGAAAATACACAAGAGGGGGCAGAAGGCAACAGAAGAATTCCCTTTGGCTTTTTTCCTTCTGAAATGAAGTCATCACTAAAAGTCTGTCAGAGAAGTTTGTTCCATTCTAATGAACATTTTAAAAGTGAAACCAGATACTTCTAATTGTGATACAGAGTGCATTAATGGAAACATAACTGTAATAGGCTGTCTTTCATGATATATAAAGTACATTAAAATATATTTTGTGTTATTTAGGGACATCACTCTGTGAATCTAGGACACTACTAAATTACTCACAGATTTTAAACAAAATATGTACAGTTGATTTGTTGCCTAGATGAGAAGAAAGTCTTACCCGATTTTAAAAGAATATAATGTCAGCAGAGAAATTCAAGCATGTTTGGATTGTTAATGCCTCAGAGACAATGATTACAGCTGAGTATGGATTTCTATATTAACAGTGGGATCCTAGGGAGTCCCTGCCTTCTGACATCTGAATTTTTAATTAATAGGGATGAACAGCTTCCCATCTGACATTCAGAGACAGAGCTTCTATAATCCCTCTTGGCAGTCCATTCTAATATTTGATTAGCTCTTCAATAAAATAATTTTTCTTATGTCTCTTTACAATTTCTTGCTTTATTTTCATCTCTCTTACATTTCTCAAATCTTAGCTCTTCATTGGCTCTTTAACATATCGTTGAATATTTTAACTCTGATATATATCACAGAAATTTAACCAAGAATCAGGTTAGTATTAACATGAGCTGGTGGATCTCAGCCTAACTTTACACTAATGATTGGCAGAAGGTAGCTAAAGTCTAAGATACGGAGTGGACATCAATGGACTTGAAGTTTATAAAGTCAGGAGCTTGATTCTTAGATTTGCCAACTAAAATCTGCTTGCTTTTCATAAGTTCTTTAATCTTTCTGAATGTCAATTTCTTTGACTGCAAAATAGAGGCAATATTATTAGCAACAGTGATTTCCATGTGGTACATGTTTTATATCCAACTGGTAAACATTCAACTTGACTTTATTTCTGAACCTCAAATGTCTAATTGAATATATGGGCAGACAAACCATAGAAAGAAAAATAGAATCATCATAATGACTCATTTTAGGTAAAGACCTATGAACTCCCAAATTTTCTGAAGAAATAGTGATGACAATTGAATGATTTTTCATGCTAGAGATTATCATCTATGAAGTCCACTCAATGAAGTAAAAGCACTTGAAAATAACCATTATAGTGAAAGAAGGATTACCACTGCTACATAGTTTGATTATCATAAGGTAGAATAATTTATATATAAAATGCATTATATCTTCTGTGCTTATGTTTATTTTTTCCAGTCATAATTAATGTGTCTCTATTGTTCATCAACTCTGTTTTTAATCACAGCATTCTATAACATAGAATGCATTAGGGTAGCCAATAAACCATTAAAATTGTAAATCAATTTTTCTTTTAGATAGTGAAATGGAACAGAGTTTTCTATCATGTTCAATGGATCTTCTTCCCACGTATAATTTTCCAGAAAGTTAGCTAGAGGCATGGGTTTATTGTTAAATTTGAAACCAGGTGAATTCGTTTTGATTGACATCCTATTGATTACAGGGATCATAAGTACTATTAAGTTTAAAGTTTTTATTTTCCAGATGACAAAAGCTGGGAAACCTGTGAAATTAAATAATTTTGCAAATACCTAGGTCCTGGGCTAGAACTCAGCCCCGCCTCCCTCAACCTCTCCCAGTGAGGCTTCCTTTTGAGTTTAATGCCTTTTTTTGGGTCATTGGTGACAACTTGGGAAACAGGTGTTTACAGCTTATTGTCAAGGTTAATGTAGTTTACCTGTAAGGTTTTGAATTTTCTTATATATAAATGAGAAGGGTAATAATGCTGGGTAAAACCTAAGGTTTCTGCTAGGGCTTAATGTCTCTTACTTTTTTGTTTTTTGTTTTTTTTTTTTTACATTTTTCTTGCTTTTATGAAGCATCATCAGTAAATTAATTTCCATAGTTTGGGCCCAAAAGGACAGCTTTGCTCCTGGCAAAAATTTCTATAATCCCCCTTTCACCTGTTCCTAGTCAAGCTTCCCTTTCCACTCTATTCTTCAAGTACTTAACTATGCTTACTTCTAAACCCTTAATCTTCCAAGCTATGTCCTCACTCTCAGCCTATAATTCCTCTCTCATTTAATAGAGATACCTCCATACAATTTCTCATAGAATATATATAATGGATAAATATTTAGATAATATAAGATTATATCAGGAATAGATAATTCCTCACATAAAATTTCTCATATAACAGAGAATTCCTCTCTGATATATTTCCCTTCAGAAAACAGAGGCAAACAATAATCTCCTTGATAGTTGGCACTTTTCTTCCACTTCTAACTGTCCTGTACAAAGTGCAAAATGATTCTGATTTCATAATGATTTAACTCCCCTTCCATGCCAGTAGAAGTGGTGTGTCTGTTTATATCTCACCCCTGCTTTCTGCTGCCAACTTTCTATGTCCTAAAACCCATTCAGGGTCCTGCATCTCTCCCTCTCTCCTCCTCATCAAATTTTGTAACATATCTACATCATCACTTAGACTGCCTTTTTGACCCATTGAAGTCTGGTTTCCACATCCTCACATTCTTTTCTCATAGGTCATCTAAGGTCTTATCACTCAAATTTCCTAAATTTATGTTACTTTCTCTCCCTTTGGTAGTATCTGGCTCAGCTGACTTTTCTCTCCTTCCAGAAAATTTCTCATCTCGTTTCTCCTGTGATGTCATCCTCTACTGCTCTCCTAGCTTTGTGCTCACTCTTTATCAGTCTTCTTTGAAACTTCCTGAATACACACAGTTCTTTTCTCAGCCCTTTTACTACATATACGCTTCTGGACCACGTCTCTTTTATGTGCTTCTACATTCAACTTTGCTAGTAAGCCCCTAATTTTTCTCTCCTGAACTCCATATCACTTCCTCCCTTCTCTCATCAGCACATTCTTCAGTTTTTGGGACAAATGATACTATTACATCTCTCCTATACTGCCCTGCTGTGAACCAGGAACCTAGGAGCTATCTGAGGTTTGTTTTTACTTCACCACAGACATCTAACCAAGATGATTCTATAGCCTAAATATCTCTCAAACCATCAGCTACTTTCGTGATCTTAGGTCCAGCTCGTCAACTCGACTGAATTCTTGCCTGTACCTGGTCAACTTCCCACTAGTCTTATTGCTGTCCAGTCCAACCTTTTGTGGTCATTAGGGTGATATTTGCTATTATTCTCCTGATTAGAAACCATTAATGGCCAACTCTCTGCAGAATCAATTTCAAATGTATTAGCTCAATATGTGATGCCCTGCAATGATGTGCCTCAATCCTCTCTCAGGTAGCACGTATGAATCTAAAGTTTCAAATTCAAATGACAAAAATATTACATTTATTTATGTTCGTAAGTTGTCCTAAAACTGACACCAAGTTTCCATTCTTCCTGGCAGGTGGGAATGTCAATCTTAGTACATATGGAATATTATAATCTCCAGGTTGTTCTGAAGTCTCCAGAATTTACTGAATGCCAAACAGAAATGGAAGTTCCTCTGGTCATAATTGATTTGCCAACCCTTATCACCTCTGAGATGCCCAATTTCTTAGCCAGCATGGTTTCTTCAGTGGGTTTCTCACACCATCCTCCCTTTTCTTCATTCTGTCATTGGGACACAGGACTCTCAGGAGAAGCCAGCAGCCTCTGGGTTTGTGGCACAGTCATTACCATTGTCTTAAGGTCCTGACAAACTAGCTCCCTTTCCTAGCTTGAGAAATTGCTCCTCTTATTCTCTCCTTGCCCTCAAAATCATGCTCCCCTTTATGCTTCTTTTTCTGGACACTTAACGTATCTCTTCAATGCATTTAAACTCTCATAAAAAACAAGAACTGCTACTGACTCCTGGCTATTTCTCTTTTTTTCTCTGAAAGGAAAATGCCCTTAGACAAGGAATGTGTTACTTGCTTGAAATGGAGAAGAGTAATATCAAAATACAAAATAATATCTTAAACAATTATTCTGCAATACCATTGTTTCACAACTTCTGTGAATGCCCAGTCATTCTGTATTCCTTGCAGTTAACTTTGCTTACTCTGTGCTCTTTCTCAGCTCTTTACTTTGGCATGACTATCTTCTTGGCTTTTGTGCCCCCTGATCATATTCACTTGTATTTTCTTTTATGATAGTTTGGTGCTCATTTAAAAATGGTCTGATCTGAAGTCTACAACACATTTATTATGATCTGTCTCCATGCTGTAAACTAGATCTTAAAAACTTATTCTTTCTGTCTAACTGAAACTTTGTACCTTTTGACCAAAGTCTTACTACCCCTCTGCTCCAATACAGCTTTTGGTAACCACCATTTTACTCTCAACTTACAAGTTTGATTTTTTAGGAGTCCACATACAAGTGAGACCACACAATTTATCTCTCTGTGCTTGCTTCTTTTACTTAGAATAAAGTCTTCTAGGTTCATCCATGTTGCTGCAAATGACAGAATTTCCTTTTTAATGGCTGACTAGTATCCTATTGTGTATCTATACCACATTTTCTTTGTCCATTCATCTGTTAAAGACTATAGTTAGTAATAATGTATGGTTCCAAATCATTGAAAGTGTAGATTTTAAATGCTCTTACCATGAAAACGTAAGAATATGAACTGATTGATATGTTAATTACTTGATTTAATTATACCATGTTGTATACAAATATCAAATCATCTCACTGGACTCCATCGATATATACAATTATTATTTGTCAATTAAAAATAAAAAAATTCAGAACTAGTCTACTCTGGGTTAAATAACAAAACACCACTTCATACCTTTCATTCATTTACCCTCATTCATTTATTTCCCCAGTATGTATAAAGCAGCTACTATGTGTCAGAAATGATGTGTGGTATTGAAGATACTACAGTGAGCAAGAGAGAAGGTTTGGGGCCTGTGTAGAGTTTATGGTCTATTATGAATACAGATTTGAAAAACGTAATTGTCATGTAGAATATGGAGCATTATAACAGGGTAAGTTCAGCGTGCTAAGGCAGTCTATCACAGGGGATAAAATCTAGTCTAGTGGTCCCTGAGGCAGTGATGTTTAAGCACCTCCCTTACAGCACTTATCACACTAGTTTTAAATTTATCACTTATCTATCTTTTCCATTAAGTATGGATTCTTCAAGGGCAAGAGCAAGGATTTTCATCTCTTTCAGATTAAAAAAATGTGTTGTATGTTACAATGACCTAAGAAAACTGCTATTTAGGAATTATTTAATGATACTAAACGTTGTTAGGGATCATTTAGAAAAATCACCATTAGAACCTTAAAAGTGTCATACAAATGATTCATTTTAGTTATAGAATTTGAAGATTAATAAATCCTAGAAAGAAACTACTTCACCCATAGTTGAATTACAAATTTTGATAGAAAAAATATATTTCAGTCATATCATTTAAAATTTCACATCTCTATATTTTAAGTAATATTTTTAAATAGCAATAAAACCAGTATTCACTTTTAAAGATATAACACACACACATTCTTCTTTCATAATAACATCTTTTTAGGTTAGAAGGGGTCTATAATTCAAAAGGTCAAATAGAAAATGTTAATGAAAACAGAATGTAGTCAAGTCAAATAAAGTAAGAAAATAAATCTAGATTTTGCTTCAGGCATTGTAAATCTGATTTAAACAGCCCTCTCAGAAGAATAAAGCTACTATTTACTCAAATGTAAAGTAATGTTCTTATACTTATTTGCCAGTAATTCTTCTTTTTAATTTTAGGATGTAACATTCTTCCAAAGATAATAACTTAAAATAATTTTATATGCAAGAACTAATTTAAATGACATTGGAAGCTAATTTAAAAACCAAGATTTAACAATATAGGTCAAAAAAACCTCATGAAATGACTACTAGTATTTAATAAAGAAACTCAATGGGTAATTTCAAATATTAATGGTTTACAATCAAATTACAGACATTTTAATAATGATTGAACAAGTCTATGATCATCATTGTTTCAAAGATGTAGGGATTAATTTAAGTT
Organism: Cacajao melanocephalus; assembly: GCA_963573385.1. NCBI lineage: Eukaryota > Metazoa > Chordata > Mammalia > Primates > Pitheciidae > Cacajao > Cacajao melanocephalus. The sequence goes on from CAUYLG010041808.1 coordinate 53,590, forward strand.
TCTGCACATAAAAATACAGCACCACAGGCCTTTGGAAACTATAGTGCATTATTTACAATAGCCAAAGATCCGTTTTCATAGCATAGCGCCCACTTATGTTTCAAGGTGTGATTATTCAGAGTATGATTCTTGGACCCATAATATTCTCAATGATATATCAGTAAAATCATTACAATACTCTTTATTTTTGTGAAATTGTGCCATCTCCATATAAGTTGCCATGAAGCATGTATCTAATAACTGATCTTTAACTGGACAGGTCAAAAATGATTCAGGAAAGACCTTTTCCTGAAATTAAAAGTGTCAATTTCAAGATCAGAGAGCAATTTAACATTTGAATTCGTTTTGTACAATTTTATGGAAACAAATATTATCACTGAAAAATATTTCTGTGGTCTGTCCTAAATTGATCATTTTCACCTCGTGGTCTCCAAGGTTTCAAAAAAGTGTTAACAGAAGATTGGAAGGAGTTTGCTGCCCACTCATGATGATGCTTCAGAAAAAAAATGTTCTTCAGAATGGATCAAAGGCTGTAATTTCTCTGCCATTTCTGTCCAATTTTCTTTTCTCCTAATGTTTTCATTTTTTGAAATGGCTATGATTGCAATCCAATTTTGCCCACACAGCACTGCACGCCTAAATGAACCATTTATCACAAACTTTTTGTCTTTTGGATGCTTGAGATTTTATTTGCTTAGAAATCTTTTTTTCATTAATGTTTACAACTCAAGCTGCATTACAATTACCTTCAGTAATTACTACCTGTTGTGGATTATATTATTCTGTTCTCCAGATGTGGCATCAAAAGTTCCTATTTCAAACCAATTATATGTTAGAGCTGAAATTTATTGCTATTTCACCAAATACAAATTACTTTATACATCCTTGAAAAGTTTTAAGTTTGACCCTCATCCTGACTTACAAATATGGACATAGGGAGGGGAGCACTACATACAGGGATCTGTTGAGGGGGAAATAGGGGAGGGACAGTGGGAGGTGGGGAGGTGGGGAGAGATAGCATGGGAAGAAAAGCCAGATATAGGTGAAGGGGAGGAAAGCAGCAAATCACACTGCCACGTGTGTACCTATGCAACAATCTTGCATGTTCTTCGCATGTACCCCAAAACATAAAATACAATAAAAATT
>CAUYLG010041809.1:0-60997 GCA_963573385.1 Cacajao melanocephalus
CATGTAGTTGTGCAGTTTTGAGTGAGTTTCTTAATCCTGAGTTCTAATGTGATTGCACTGTGGTCTGAGAGACCACATTTTAAACAACAAGCTCTGGAAGGAACTAATAGACCAAGAACTCACTCACCTCTCACACTAGGAAGGTGATTAATCTATTGATGTGAGATCAGCTCCCATGACACAAACACTTCCCATGAGGCCCCACCTCTAACATTGGGGATTACATTTGAGAGTTATGTTTAAGGGGATAAATGTCCAAACATGTTGGATTTCCTTTCAACTCGTTTTCATTATAGCTTGTATCTATTTTTTTAGTACTGTGTCTTCAACATTAAGTATAAACAAGATATTATTAGCAATATGAAATCCATCACTCTTCTGTCTTTCTGTCTTTATAGTGCTTTCATTTTCCTGAGTCATCACTTTTAATGCTTGGAGTTAAAGTTCAGATGCTGGGTTTTCAAGTATATATATTTTTTGAACTATACCAATAGACCAAGAATATTATCCATGTAAATGCCCATAAAGGTTACAAAAAATGATATTTACTCTAATAAGTAAAAAAACAAATTAAAATTTTGAGTTTGATAATGAAAAATTTTTATCTTCAAAATTTATTTAATTGTTCATGTGATATTATCTATTTAATTTGAATAAGGGTCACCTTAGCTAAAGGCCATATGCTTTTGGATATTTTTCCTCCCCACATTAAATATTCTGTTTTGTTTAAATACAAACATATTTATTCTCTATTACATTTTATCTTCTTAAGACAGGGTCCTGCTCCATAGTCCATGCTGGAGTGCAGTGGTGTGATGCTACCTCAAAGCAGCCTTGAACTCGTGGTTCAAGGAATCTTCCTGCCTCAGCCTCCAGACTACCTGGGAATACAGGTATGTGCCCCATGCCTATTTTTTTTTTTAGAAATAGGGTCTCACTTTACAAATATCTTTATTCTTAATGGCTTTTGCTACTATATATGTAAGATTATTACCAGATAAATTAAAAGAGGATTTTTACATTTCAACCAATACCAAAGAGGACATAAGAAGGTGGTGAATCCTGTCTTGTCTTAAAAAATAAAACAGGACCCTAATGGAGCTAAATTGGGATCAAGGAACCAGGAATATTGCACAGTAAATATAATCTATTTTGTTTTCTATGTAAAAGTTTAAATATATTCATATAGGAAACACTGACTCCCTGGAAAATTCATATCTTTATAAAGTATTATGAAATATGCTTTATAGGAAACTCTATTTCAATTTTACCCATATATTATTCTATAAAAGAAGAAGGAGGTGTTAGAAGTATGGTAATATGAAGGGATTAGACTAATGATTGCTTACTCTATTCAGGAAACTCCACTCATTCAAAGCTATGGATTACACCGTCACCCATATTTCCCCAACTTACACACGAACTTTAACACCAACCAAAGAGAAGAACATACTGTTCTTTTTAGATACCACATAATCTTAACAGATTAACCTCCTAGAAAGTTGTAGAAGATTTTATTTGCTTTGTCAAAAATATGCTTCATGTTTAGACATTTGGCATCAACTTGTTGTTTAAAAGGATGTTTTCCTCATATTCAGTAGCTGAATAAACGATCGCTGATGATATGAATGTTGATTTTGTCCAAGATCTTACATCCTTACCTAAAGTTTTTCTGAACTGAGATGATTCTTCCTAGATTACTTGTAAAGATGTTAATTCAATGAGAAAAAAACAGATTAACTTATGAATAACAATAGATATTGTTAAAAATAATTTTATGGAATAAAACAAAAATTAATTAAACCTTTAAGTCAATATATGACAAATATGTAATTAGCTGCATTTTGCCTAACAGCATCTTTGGAATGAATACATTGAGTCATATCAAAATTTACAAAGTTTCATCACATATTTCTTATTATAATATGTATGAGATCATCAGTACCAACAACAGAATTGGCAAGATTATGGATACAGAAGACTAACCTACACAAAGAACATTTAAATATCTATAATCTTTTTTATTAGCCCCCCGAATTTCTAAACTTTTGTACAGTCTTTCTCTCAAGGAAACCTCCCTCACTCAACACCTAATATTTCATTTTAGTGCCAAACACAGAAGAAGACATACATTTATTAGAATAAATGATGCAGTGAATGAGTGAATACCAAAAAGATAGTTGTCAGCAAAAGATTGGTTTTATGGGCCAGGCGTGGTGGCTCAGGCCTGTAATCCCAGCGTTTTGGGAGGCTGAGGTAGGTGGATCACTGGGTCAGGAGATTGAGACCATTGTAGCCAACATGGTGAAACCCGATCTCTACTAAAAATACAAAAATTAGCTGGGCATGGTGGCACATGCCTGTAGTTCCTGCTCTCAGGAGGCTGAGGCAGGAAAATCACTTGAATCTGGGAGGTGGAGGTTGCAGTGAGCCTAGATCATCCAGTCTGGGTGACAGAGTAAGACTCCATCTCAACAACAACAAAGATTGCCTTTATATAACACATATTTGAGTGATTACAGGCCTCCTTTTCTTTGAAATTCATCTAATAACAGACTAAAAATCTTTAGAAAAAAATTCTAGATGAAGTTAATGCCATGTGAATAACACTTAACATAAATAAATGTGCTAACATATTAAATATACAAATAATTAATAGAATGTGAAATCTATCTATTTATCTATTAACTTATTGTATTTTGTTCTCATGAGATCTCCTACTTTGGCTATAGAAAATAATTATATCTGTGAATTTAAGGTAAAATCCAGTGTATGTTTATGGGAAAGGATGTTGTGAAACATACTCTTAACATCCCTACAATCTTCAACTGTGTGATATATGGTCCCTATCTTAGGATGAAAAATATACCCTTTATTGAGCTTTACTTAAATAATGTCCTTTTCAACTACTTATCAACAAAACTCTAAATTTTTTACTTAGGCCAAATTTGAATTCCAGAATACTATATTTTCTTAGTTCCTGCCAATATCCCTATCACTGAATTTTTCCTTAATGATATTCTCTACATTTGAATACAAAATATATATAAGACCCATTATTGTATTGATATGTATCCTTAGGAAGTATCTCCCTAATGTGAAGACTATAGGATAACCCCTTTTTTGGAATCTAATATTAAAATACATACACACACACACACACACACACACACACACATACTGAATAGTCAAGCTGAATCATCTCATTTCAAGAACAGAGACAAGTTTCCAGGCTTGCCACTTGTCAGGTAGAATAGTAGCAATACTTCTGTAACCAGAGTAAAAGATAAGGCAACAGTTGACCCTTCATTATGGCATAAAAGTTTGATTGTCTGAATCTTCAAGTTCCATGTGACAGTTTTAACGGGATGTTTATGAACATATACTGAGATATTCCAGTATCATCACTATAAATATTTTGGAGGCAAGAATTTCTGCAGTTCTGTAGGTTAAAAGAGGATTCAGTAAACTCTTTTTGTTACATTTATTGTGACCATGTTTTTAATTGTTAAGCTTGGGTATCCTGAAAAAAACACAAGCTTCACAATCAACATTTATTTCACATTACTTTGGCAAATACACTACACTTGTTAAATATGAGGTTTCTTTTTCTTCCTTTTAATCACTGCAACTAGAGATTTTTAATAAAAGACCACGATAGACAAAAATTATGAAAAGTATTATATGACTTATTTGTAACCAGTTTATTTATTGCTTAAAGAGCAGATAATAACTAAAAAGTCAAAGGAAACAGACAATGACAGCAATACAAAAATGTTTGAGTGCAACTGGGTCCACAATATTAAAAACAAGAAAGTTATAACCCCACAGATAGCCCTCAAATTGAGCATGTTTGTAATATTTAAAACCGACTAATGTTGATAAATAAAAAGAATGAAATTACCGCATGTGAATAAAGTTTCTGTCATCAAACTCTACCTAGTTAACCCTCATTAAGCTCCATTTTTTTCTTTACACCATTTATTTATTCCATAAGCATAGTATTTATTTACTTCTTATTCACGCACAAGTGTTGTGTTAGGTGACATTTTTAAAAGAACAAAACACAGACCTACCTGTAAGTGACTCATCAACTAATTTGGTGTGTTGCATTGTCTGCTAAGTCCCCCAACAGCTACTGATATCTATATTCCTCTCTTTCCTTTAGTAGTACCACTGTGTTTTAATGTATAACATGTCTGCCTATATAAAGAGATTCCCTGGTGCCTTACAAAAGTATAGACAAACCATTCTCCTGTCTTCTTGCTCTCCCCTTCACCCTATTTCCTAGCCACTAAGGAGATAGGATAATAAAACCTGAAATAACAGCACATTGCAAGCCATGTGAAAAAGGCAGATCAACATTATAGAAGGCATTCAGATTCCCACCCAGTAAAGCTGCTATGTTGTTCTAAAACTGTTTACATAAAAGGGAACTATATAATTTTATTTTTAATCCATGCTCTATTTGGTCTTACAACAAAAAGACTTGTATCTTAACTAATACATGAAGACATTACAGAAGTAAATAATTCCTAATTTTCCCAGGCCTAAACATTTTTATAACAAATATTTTAGAAACAAAATTCATAAATAGTATAGCTGAGCATTACAAGAAGCTATAGAAAAGTATGAGATAACCTGAAAATACGGATGGGAAAATCCTCGACAAAATACTTGCAAACTGAAACCAGCCACAGATCAAAAATCTAATACAGCATGATAAAGTGGGCTCTATTCCTGGAATGCAAGGTTGGTTCAACAAAGGAATCAATGAATTTGATTCATTACATAAATAGAACTGAAGACAAAAACCACATGATCCCCTCAAGGGACCCAGCAAAGGCTTTTAATAAAATTCAACATCCCTTCATTTTAAAAACTCTCAACAAATCAGGCATGAAAGAAAAATATTTCAAAATAACAAAAGCCTACACACTGAAGAGGTAAAAGCTGGAAGCGTTCATTTTGAGAGCCAGAAAATGGATAAGGATGCCCACTCTCACTACTCCTATTTAATATAGCACTGGATGTTCTAGCCAGAGTAATCAGGCAAAAGAAAGAAATAAAGGGCATCCAAATAGGAAGAGTGGAAGTTAACCTATCTCCCTTTGTATAAAATATAATTCTATATCCAGAAAACCACAGTCTCTACCCAAAAGCTCCTCAAGCTGATAAACAATTTCAGCAAAGTTTCAGGGTACAAAATCAAAGTAAAAAGAATCAGTAGCATTTTTTTACACTGACTGAGAGTACAATTGCAAACACAATCTCACTTACAATAGTGACAAATAAAATAAAATAAAATATCTACAGATATGGCTAACCAAAGAAGTGAAAGATCTCCAAAAGGAGAACTACAAAACACTGCTGAAAGAAATAAGAGATGGCACAAATATAAGAAAAACCATTCCATGTTCATGGATTAGAGGTAGAATCAATATCATAAAAAATGCCATGCTGCCCAAAGGAATTTACAGATTCAATGTTTGCTATTCCTATCAAAGTCTCAATGTCATTCTTCATGGAATTAGAGAAAACTATTGTATAATTCATTAGGAACCAAAGAAGAGCCCAAAGAGTCAGAGCAATCCTAAGCAAAAAACAGAAAGCCAAAGGCATCACACTACCTGATTTGGAAGCATATACTATAAAGCCACAGGAACCAAAACAGCTTAATACCAGTACAAAACAGACGTATGGGCCAATGGAACAGAATAGAAAATTCAGAAGTAAAGCAATACATCTACAAGCATCTGATCTTTGAGAAGGCTGACGAAAACAAGAAGTGGGGAAAGGACTCCCTATTCAATAAATATTGCTGAGATAACTGGTTAGTCATATGTAGAAGAATGAGACTGGACCCTTTCCTTTCACCATATACAAAAATAAATTCAAGATGGATCAAAGACTTAAAGATAAAACCCAAAACTACAAACAGTCTAGAAGGAAATCAAGGAAATGCCATTCTGGACATAGGCCCTGACAAAGATTTCATTACAAAGACGCCAAAAGCAATTGCAACAAAACAAAATTGACAAGTGAGACCTAATTAAACTGAAGAGTTTCTGCACAGCAAAAGCAACAATCAAGGGAATAAGCAATTTACAGTATGGGAGAAAATATTCACAAAATATACATCCAATAAAGTTCTAATATCCAGAATCTACAAGGAACTTAAATAATTCAAGAAGCAAAAAATAAACAACCCTCTTTAAAATGGGCAAAATGCATGAGCAAACACTTCTCAAAAGTAGATATACACATGGCCATTAAGCATATGAAAAAATGCTCAACATCACTAATCATTTGTGATGATGATTAGTCACTAATGGCTAATACAATGCAAATCAAAACCATAAGGAGATACTATCTCATACCAGTCAGAATAGGTATTATTAATAAGTGAAACAATAACTAGTGAGGTTGCAGAGAAATGCTTATACACTGCTGGTGGGAATGTAAATTAGTTCAGCTGCTGTGGAAAGCAGTTGGGAGATTTCTCAAATCTTTTTAGGCATTTTGACCTAAAAATGCGATCACTGGGTATATATCTAAAAGAAATAATTCTATGAAAAAGACACATGGATGTGTTATATTCATTGTTGCGCTATTCGCAGTATCAAAGACGTGGAATCAACCTAGATGCCAATCAATGGTGGATTGGATAAATCAAATGTGCTACATACATACCATTAAATACTACTCAGCCATAGAAATGAATGAGATCACGTTATCTGCAGCAACATAGATGCAGCTTGAAGCCATTATCCCAAGCAAATTAATGCAGGCACAGAAAACCAAATATTAATATTGCAGGTTCTCACTTATAAATGAGAGCTAAATATTGAGTACAAAGGAACACTAAGAAGGGAACAACAGACACTGAGTCCTACTTGAGAGTGGAGGGGGACAGGAAAATACGAATTGAATAATTACCTCTGTTACCCTGCTTACTATTTGGGTGACAACATAATCGTTACACAAAACCCCACAACATACAGTATACCCATATAACAAACATGTACCCCCATGAAACTAAAAGTTGGAAGAAAAAAGAAAAATACATATATATAGCTAATATGATTGTTCTTTTCTAAATTAATATGTGTTTTCAAATGTCTACACTCATAGTAAAATCTAATCTATATCTTTATCAATAGTGAATTTGTGTACCTTCACACACTCATGTGCTTATTCATCATTGGTTTAAACCACTATTTGTTGGGGATCTCCTTTGTCTAGAAGCTCTGCTAGTTTCCCCAAGAGAATAAATAAAAATCACGACATAAAATAAAAGAATAATTGTGAGGCACACTTCTGGTGCCAATATAAAATTATATTTAGGAAAACATGTTGATATGTAATTTATATTACAGTTTTGGACAAAAATCACGCAAATGTAGAATTACAATGATATGAAATATTTCAAAATAAATTGCATAAACACATTTCAATATTATTCCTATTTTTCATGTCTCTGCACATTTAATAATCACATTTTATTAAAAAATAACTTTGCTAAAATTATTTCAAATATCTTCTTATGTATATCCAGTTGGTTTTATTACAGTAACTACACTATAAAATAATTTTCCACTAAGTATGTATCCCAAATGTATCTCTACTTTAGTGTATTTCCAAAGAAGTGAGTATGAAACTGGTAACAAGATCCAAAGTACTTTAAAACAAAATTCATTATACATATGCCTCAAATTCATCTTGTAGGTTAATTAATTTTTTTCTCCAAATGTTGGTTTACATATTATACATTAACTTCAGATAAATCAGTCATTCAATTCAATATTGCAAATTCATACTGAGTTAAAAATTATACTTTTTCAATAGCAACCACATGATAACAATATATTTATTACCAAATCAACATGTTTAAACTCATCCTCATCAAATTTCAACCAATATGGAAAGCTTTAAAAATTCCCAAGAGTAAGGCTACTTTTTGTCAAATAGTTTTTAGTAATTCCTTGAACTTTAATGAGCTATACTCATTTTCATGTAGCTTAGTGAGCCTATTTCAATTAGCAAATGTATCTGAAAAATTTATCATACCATTTTTTATACTTTGTTTTTAATTTTTCATTCAATAAAAATGTACTAAAATATAGTAAAAAAAAGTTAAAAACAAATCTGTTTAGCAAATTATTGTAGTTCAAGGTATAAGATGAAAGTTTACTAAAAAAATCTGTTGTTCCAGAAATTACTATACATTTTACATTATTATAGACATTGTACATTAATGGCCTTGTAACTTCATTGATTTGTGAAGTCTTTCTAAGAGATTCTTGGCAAATATCGGTTATTGATGAAAAATGCAATAAATTGCTAATACTCTTGGTATTTATTTTTAAATTGGTTGTAAACTTGTGTCACCCACTAACCTGAGTTACTGTTCTATGTGTTATGCAATGTTATTGCAACAGGGAAATTTTTCTGTGAATTAATTTTAAAGGTTTCAAATATTAACAAAGTATCTGTATTACAGACTGTTATTCTAAATGACATCTCCTCAGCTGGGTGGCTTATGCCTATAATCATAGCACTTTGGGAGACCGAGGTGGGCAGACTGCCTTAACTCAGGAGCTTCAGATCAGCTTGAGCAATATGATGAAAGCCCATCTCTACTAAAAATACAAAAATTAGCCAGGAATGGTGGCACATGCCTGTAGTCTCAGCTACTCGGGAGGCTGAGGCATGAGAATTGCTTGAATCCTGGAGTTAGAGGTTGCAGTGAGCTGAGAGCCTACCACTGACCTACAGCCTGGGCAACAGAGCCAGACTCTATTTAAAAAATGAATAAATATAAATAACATCTCCTCTATTTTTTTTGGTTCCTTTTGTATTTTACATATGATTTGCAGTTTATTATATACCTAATATTTTGCTTTCTCATTGATTCATCTATAAACATTGCATTTGCACAATCAGAAGAATAAATTACTCACTTTTAAAACTTCACATTTTTCTGGTCAGATAATTTTTTTCTCCAATGTGATGTGGTTCATCGTATTAATATTTTACATTATTTGTACTTTATATATAAAAGAAAATAAACCTTGCTCATTCTGAATTTAAGTGTTTTTAAACATTCCAATAAGAGTAATATATTTTTTATATATTTCTTAAGTTTCAGGATTGTGTGAGTTACTGTACTTCTTCTTAAGCTTTGCATTTAAACAACATTTTTGTTGCTTAATTTGAAAAATAAGTCAGTAGATTACATTCATTATATTAATTTTCAGGTGAAGTGATAAAACACTATAGCAAAACTTCAACCGGATATTGTAGATGTTTTTTCTAAATGTTTAACATTCTTTATTAGGGTCAAAATCACCATTATTATACAAATAAGATCACAAAGCGATACTAGTGATGTCAGTGTAAAAGCTGCATGACAATTCATATACCACAAATGGTATTGCCAGACGTGACATGATTTTCAAAATGTTGAACCACTCTAGGTTAAGTCTCAAAGAAAGCAAAGTAACATCTCCATATAATTTATCCAGTACTTAAATTTGATGGACATGAAAGCCATGTAAAATTTATTTTATATTTCTGTGTAAAATGGAAGGGTATATTTAAAGTAGACATCTTATTCAAGTCATTGTCTACTACATAACAATAGGTTATTTTCCTATTCATTCTTTTTCTCCGCCCCCACACAGATATGTATCTATTTCTAATCATTATCTGCTTCTAATCACTATTTCTCTCCGTTTACACACACACACACACAGTCACACACAAAGCATGCTTTCATATGCACACAGTCTGAATATAAACTTCTGAAAGAGAAACTACGTCTATCTTCCTTATTGCTCTGTCCTGTATACACTGTAATTATTTAATAAATATTTGTTAATCAAATAAATACTTTTTATTTTCATCATTTTATTTGAAATAAATGTACTGTCCCTCTAAATGAATTACATGTAATCACTTAAAACACAAAGTTATTATGGCAAGATTAGAACAATTCAGCTAGAATATTGCAGTATTAGTACTAGTAGCTGTCTTCCATGGTTATTTTATTGTTAACTACCAAAAAAACCCCAGCATTTAAATAGAAGATAAATACTTTTGCAATCTGAATTACTACACTAAAAGTCAAATGAGCTGACTCTAATAATTGTACACTGTTTTATTCAATTACAAACTTCAAAAAATGAATAGCTCTTAGTTTCTCAAGAAAGAAATAATAACGTAAAAAGCATTGCATTCAGAATGAGCCAAGGCACCCTTTGGCAGAAATGTTGAATTACAGTTTGCCTAAGGAATAGTAGTATTGCTCACGTTTGCATATTTAGATTAATAGTACATTTCTACAAGGTTTGTGCTGTAATTGGAACTTAAGTAACATTTGTAAAGTGTTATCTGTCGGAGCCTGAAGAGACCCAAAGAGAATGTATGTCATTATGCAAAATTACTAATTAAGTACAAGTAATTTAGCAGATAATTTACATGTTCATTTTATAATAGAAATTATTTAGTTTTAAGGTCCTCTTTGTATTTCTAAAGTAATCTTGACCCAAGGGATCACAGACTAAGAAGAAGTATAAATTATAGAATGAGACATATGTTTAACTGACTCATAGAGCTTTTGTTGTGGCTAATGATTCTTCTAACAGTAATTGCATAAGGGAAAACATTTTCTTTTTAAGTAAATAGTGCTCGTTACCTCTTAAATCTACTGTCACTTGATGACATTAATTTGGAAAAATTTCTACCTTCTTGATTAGCTCTCCAAGGATATTCAGCAGCTTTAAATTAATATTGATCAAACAGAAACCATTATATCCATCAGTGTTCTTACAAATGTGGATGCACGGAAAAAATAATATTTCAATAGATTCTGGAAAGAGAAACAATTACTTTCATGAAACATACCATAAATTATTGAAATATACTGTAAACTATCAATATAATATTAGAATGGGTTATTTATTGTGTAGTATTAATACACACTAGATCCATATATAAATCTTAAATATTTCAGTAATAAAGTTTGCATTTGTATAATCTAACTTTGGCCATATTGTGTTACAAATTGTTATCCTATAACAACTCTGGTGAGAAAAGAAATATTTTCTTTCCAAACCAGTCCATTTTAAAATCCAAATCATCTGAAAGCTCCATGAAGGCAGCAATACTGTAATTTAAACAGCTCTAGTCCACGAATATAAAACAGGCTGAGCGACACTCTAATTTAGATGACAATTCCCTCAAGTACTTCTCTCTGTTTTATTTAGGTTTAATATCTTGTTGGTTTTAAAATAACTTTAAAAATGATATTAATTCAATTTTTTCTCATTTTTATTGATGCATATATTTAATGCTGTCGAATTTTCTCTGCTGATTAATTTAGCTGTATACCATAAATTCTCATAAGCCCCATTTTAATTTTGAGAAATAGCCTAGATTTATTTGTTTCCAGTTTGATCCCAGAGTTGTTTAACACTGTCCATTTTAATACCATGTGGATGAATTTTTTTTCAAATTTGCTAGAAATTACTGTTTTATTGAAAATTGAGAGAATGCTCTTAGTATTATTTTTATTTTTTTAAAGTATTAAGATTCTATTTGTGGTATAAAATGATGAGTTTTTATGAATATCTTGGGTGTACTTCAGAGAAGTATAGTATCATATGGGTTAAGCTTTCAATATTGTAATATATCTAAATTATTGATGACAAATGTACAGTACTTCAATATCTTTATAAAATTTTAGTCCACGTGATTTGCCGTGCATTGATTTTTATTTTTATTAATTTCCTTGTACAGTTCCTTTGCAGCTTCAGTTGGTGTTTAAAGAAAGTCACTGATAAATTGCTATTTGCATAAAGATTAATGGCTGTTATGGCTTCACTGAGAAATATTGTTTTTAACATTATAAAATATTTCATCATTATATACTCTACTTGGCATAAATTATGTACATTTAGATATCAATATTTTAACCCCTACTTAATGTCAGTTGCATTTGAGTAGTGCATATCAATGCATGCTTCTATTTTGATCACTTTTGAAGGTTGTTTTTTTCAAGTCTGTCACTTGTAGAAGGTGGAATTTTGGTTTTTACATTTCTAGTCAATAAAACTATTTTCTTCCTATTGGTGATTTAAGCACATTTTATTATACTGGAATTAATATATTTGGCCTCCATTATCTTATATTTTTAATGTTTTATTCACACATATGTATGTCATTATGTGGTCACTTATTTGTTCTCTCTCTCCTCATGTATTTTGGTATTTAGAAAGTTGTGCAATTTTAGACAAATGGCTACATTTATAACATTTACACTAAAGCTTTTTAAGAATATCCTTAGTCCTCCCACTTTTTCAGATTCTATTGTTTCCCTCTGTGAGTGAAATTAAATTTGACTGGGATGCTTTTCTTCCTCCTCTCTCTCACCTTACAAATCTGATTTGAAGTAGTATCTTTCACTCCAAGTCATTATCAGTAATTAGTGAACTGATTATCCTTTCCATATACTTTCTTAATTTTGTAAACCACTATTAATTATGTTACTTTATCTAAAATGTCAGAATATTTAACCTACACATACATTATTGTCTTTTTTATGTCTGTTAGTCATTTCTCTATAGATAAATATATATTAAGTGTTTAGCACCAGATTTTAAGTTTAACTGTTTTTATATTCTACAGATAATTTTCTAGGTAAAAGTTATAGAAACAATATTCCTTGAGTTCTGACATATTTTTAAAGTCTACCTTTACACAAGAAGGTCAGTTTAGACAGATATAAAATCTTTTTTTTACGATTTTTCTTCCTTTGAACCTTAAGCATATTATTAGATATTTTTGGCACAAAACATTACAATTGAAAAGGCTGATATCAATCTTATTTTATTTTCTTTATAAGTGACTTGAACTTTTTGCCTGGATACTCAAAGAATGTCTTTTCCTTTGCTTTAAAGTATAATAGCTTTGCTGGAATATTTCTAGGTGCTAGGAGTCATCCACTGTAGGTTGATTTTATTAGGTACCAGAATATAAATATGATAATGATGCCACTTAATGATGGGCATACAGCCTGAAAAATGGCATCATCAGGCAATTTTGCCATTCTGGGAACATCATAGAGTGTATTTACACAAACTTAGATGATGTAGCCTATTATACACTGAGGCTATATGATATAGTCTATTGCTTTTAGCCTACAAATCTGTGTAGTATGTTACTGTACTGAATACTTGTAGGTAATTGTAACACAGTAAGTATTTGTGTATCTAAACATATTAAAACATAGAAAAATCATGGTAAAAATAGAGCATAAAAGATACAAAATGGAACACCTGTATATGGTGCTAATCGTGAATGAAGCTTATATAAAGGGAAGTTTCTGTGACTCAGTGAGTGATTGGTGAGTGACTGTAAGGGCCTACAATATTAATATACACTACTGTAGGCTTTATAACACTGTACACATAGGCTACACTAAATATATTAACATGTTTTTCTTCAATAATGTGTTAAACTTAGGTAAATCTACAAGAAAGGCAAAGCACAATGGCCAAACAGAACCCTTCAGTGACTACCCTCCTATAGGAACACCCAGTTAAATACTATTCATGCAAGGAATTACCTTCATAGGAACCAGAAAATCAGATGAGTAATCATAGCACCCTGTTTTAACATAATAACAAAGAAAGAGGCATTGAAGGGGATAGGCAGGACAGTCTTACATTGCCTACATGACCCCTTCCTCAAGCCCACACAATTCAGCACAAAGAGAATCTGTGTGCTTAGAGGAGGGAGAGTGAGCATGGGACTTTGCATTAAAACTCAGTGCTACCCTATCATAGGGAACAGGACAGAATTCTGCTGGTGCACTTAGAGGGAGCATTTAGACCAACACTGGACCAGAGAGGAATCCGCCACCATAACTGGAGGAAACTGAGTCTCAGCCAGCTTCACCATGGGCTGACTAACGTGCCAAGGGGACCCAAATAAATTTGTGTCAGTAAGGCCACAAAGACTGCAGTTCCTGGGCAAGCCCTGGTATCGCACTGATTTTGGAGGCAGTGGATATGGGGAGTGACCCAGAGTGGCACAGCTGCAGCAGCCCGCATCCATAAGAGTGCCTGCATCAACCCTCTCCCAATTCCAGGATAAGTAGTTCACTGGCGGATTCCTTCCTAGGGGAAATAGAGGGAAGAGTACAGACGTACAGACAATTTGTCTTGAAATCTGGGTATAAACTCACACACAGTAAAGTAAATCACTAAGCAGATTTCTAAAGCACCAATTCTAGGTTTTTACTCCTGCATGGTGTTTCTAGACCCACCCTGGGAATCTGCTGCCCGAATGGAATGGACTTAGTTGCAGTAGGATTCACCACCTGCTTATTAAAGTGGTCCTGGTCTTTGAATAAAAATGAGTGGCAGCCAGGTAGTAGTGGCCACAAGCCTTGGACAAGGTTTAGTACTGTGCTGATCTGGAAAAACCATGTGAGTGACCCAGTACTGTGCCGGCTGTGGTGGCCATGAAAATGCTCATATTACCCCTCACCAAACTTTAGGCAGCCCAGTGCACAGACAGATCCCTTCTGATTGGGGAAAAGAGAAGGAAGAGATCAAGAGACTTTGCCTGGTGTCCTAGATAATTCACCCTTATCTTCTCCAAGTTACCCAAGGTTATGTAATTAGGAGTCTATAGAGTCACAGTGTTCTTATGCTTTGTGCTTAAAGAGCTGTAGTGACCACAGGATTAGGTCAGAACACTCAAGCCCCTTTGAATTCATGGAAAGAAGGACAGGTACAAACAAGCTCAGGCTGTAAATATTGTAACAAATCTCTGATTCTTCAATGCCTAGACATTAATAAATGTCCACAAACATCAAGAACATCCAAATCTACATGTGGTGGCTCATGTCTATAATTCCAGCTACTTGGGAGGTTGAGGTAGGAGGACTGTTTGAGGCCAGAAGTTAGAAACCAGCATAGTCAACATAGTGAGACCCCATCTCTCCATCTCTCAAAATATTAACCAGGTGTGATGGTATGGGCCTGTATTCCCAGCTACTGAAGAGTCTGAGTTGTGAGGACTGCTCAAGCCTAGGAGTTTGAGGCTGGACAGAGTGTGACACCATCTGTAAAAATAAATTAAAATTTAAAAGAAAAAGGAACAAATTCCATGAAAATATAACATCACCACATGGACTAACTTAGGAACCAGTGACCAATCCTGGAGTGACAGATATGTGACCTATGAGACAAACAATTCAAAATAGCTGTGTTGAGGAAGCTCAACGAGCTTCAAGTTAACACTGAGAAGGAATTCCAAATTTTTTTAGAGAAACTTAACAAAGACATTGAAATATTTAAAAGTATTAAGAAGAAATTATAAAGCTGAAAAATTCAATTAACAACCTGAAAAATGCACTAGAGTCTCTCAAGAGCAGAATTAATCAAGTAGAAGAAAGAATTAGTAAGCTTGAAGGCAGGCTATTCAAAGAAATAATAACATAGAACTTTACAAGCACAGGGTAAACAAAGGACCCTAACAGCAGAAGGAGAAGAAAACAAATACAATATAAAGAAGTTAAAATACATCTGGAAGCAGACTTCTCAGCAAAAACCTTAGACATCAGGACAGAGTGGGATCACATATTTGAAATGCTGAAAGAAAAATGAATTCCCAACTTAAAATGTTATTTCCAGCAAAAGTATCCTTCAAACATGAAGAAAAAATAATGATCTACCAGACAAACAAAAACTGAGGGATTTCATCAACAGCAGACTTGTCTTACAAGACATGCTAAAGATGATTCTTCAGCTTCAAAGAATAGGACACTAATGAGCAAAAATAAATTAACTGAACATATAAAACTTACTGGTAAAAGTAAGTACACAGACAATACTGCAGTTCCTGGGCAAGCCCTGGTATTACACTGATTTTGGAGGCAAACTGTAGCTGCAGTAAGTAAAAAACTCATATATTTCATAGAAAAACTAAAAGACAAACCCATCAAAAATAATACAATTTGCCGAGACTGTACAAAATATATAAAATAGTTAACAAATAATTAAAATGTGGCGGATGGAGTTAGAGAGCTTTCTTAGTTTTCTCTTGTTTGTGTGTTTTCTTTTCTTTCTTTTTTCATTTGTTTTCAGTGATCAAAGTTAAGTTTTCATCAGTTTAAAATAATTGGTTATAAGCTTCAGTGCAATCCCAAAGCAAAAACCTTAAAACGGAGATACAAAAACAAAATCAAGGAATTAAAAAACGCTAGCATAGAAAATAACTTCTAAACAAAGAGAGACAAGAAAGAAGACAGAAAGAAAGAGAAGAACAACAAAACATCCAGAAAAGGAATAACAAAATGGCAGTAGTAAGTCCTTCCATAGCAATAATCACATTGAAGCTACAATAGTAAAAGCAGATAAAGAAGGTTATTATTTAATTATAAGAGGATCAGTCCAACAAAAAGATATTACAATCCTAAATATATATGTAGCTAACTCCACAGCTTCCAGGTCCATAAAACCATTAATACTAGACCTAGGAAAAGAGATAGACAGCAACACAATAATAGTAGGGGACTTCAACACTCCACTGACAGCACTAGACAGATCATCAAGGTGGAAAGTCAACAAAGAAACACTAGACTTAAACTTCACTCTAGAACAAACAGAACTAACACATATTCACAGAACATTCTACTCTAATACTGCAGAATATATACACTTCTCATCAGCACATGGGACATTCTCCAAGACAGATAATATGACAGGCCACAAAACGAGTATGAATAAATTTTAAAAATCGAAATCCTATCAGGTATCTTCTCAGACCACAGTTGAATGCAACTAGAAATCAACTCTAAAAGGAAGGCTCAAAACTATATAAATACATGGAAATCAATCAAATCTGCTCTTGAATGATTTTGAGGTTAACAATGAAATCAAAATAAAAATTTAAAAATTATTCAAAGTGAATATTAACAATAAGAGAAGGTATAAAGACCTCTGGGATACAGAAAAAGCAGTGCTAAGAGGAAAGTTTACAGTGATAAATGCCTACATCAAAATGTCTGAAAGTTTACAAATTGGCAACCCAATATCTCATTTAAATGAACTAGAGAAACAGTAACAAACCATACTCACACCAGTAGAAGAAAAGAAACAAAGATCAGAGCAGAACTACATGAAATTGAAACAAAAAATTATAAAAGATCCATGAAACAAATAGGTGATTCTTATAAATAATAAAGTTGATAGAACATTAGCTAGATGAACCATGAAGAGAGGAGATTCAAATAAGCTCAAGTAGAAATGCAAATAGAGACGTTCCAAATGACACCAAAGAAATACTAAAGATCATTTGAGACTACTATGAATACCCCTCTAGACACACAAATTAGATCATCTATAATAAATGAATAAATTTCTGGAAAAATATAACCCTCCTTGCTTGAATCAGGAAGAAATAGAAATCCTGAATACACCAATAATAAGCAGTGAGATTGAATCAGTAATAAAATAATGACAACAAAAGAGCTCAAGGCCAGATGAATTTGCAGCCAAATTCTACTAGACATTCAAAGAATTGGTACCAATCCTACAAAAAATATTCTAAAAGACTGAAAAGAAGGAAAGCATTTTTATTCATTCTATGAAGCCATCATCACCCTGATATTAAAACCAGGAAAGAATATAAAAAAAGAAAACTATAGACTAATTTTCCTAATGAACACAGGTGCAAAAATCCTCAACAACGTACTAGTAAACTGAATCCAACAGCACATCAAAAAGATAATTTCACCATAATCAGTGGGTTTCAGCCCAGAGATGCAGGGATGGTTCAAGATATGCAAGTCAATAAATGTGATTTATCACAGAAATATAATTTAAAACCAAAACCATATGATCATCTCAACAGACACAGAAAATATATTCAATAAATTCCAGTATCTCTTTATTATAAAAGCCCTCAACGACTTAGGCATAGAATGAACATAAATAAACATGATATGTCATGTATGACACACCTATAGCCAACATCATAATTAATATGGAAAAGTTGATCGTATCCCCACTAAGAACTGGAACAAGACAGAGATGCCCATTTTTACCACTGCTATTAAACATAGAAGTGCTGACTAGAGCAATCAGGCAAGAGAAATACATAAAGAACATAAAAATTAGAAAAGAGGGAGTCAAACTATCTTTGTTTTCCAACGATGTAATTGGCTAAGTAGAAAATCCTAAAGACAACTCCAAAAGACTCCTAGATTTTATAAATGAATTCAGTAAAGTCTCAAGATATAAAATTCATGTACACAAATCAGTAGCACTGCTATACACCAACAGCAACCAAGCTGAGAATCAAATCAAGAATGCAATTCCTTTTACAATAGCTGCAAAGAAAAAAAAAAAAAAGAAAAGGAAAGGAAAAAGAAATACCTTGAAATATACTTAAGGTGAAAGAGCTTTACAAGGAGAAATACAAAAGGGTGGTGAAATAAATCACATTCTATACAGACAAATACAAATACACGCTATGCTTACGTATTGGAAAGATAAGTATTAGAAGGATAAGTATTATAAAAATGATCATACTGCCCAAAGGAATCTACAGACTCAATTCAATACAATTCCTATCAAAATATCAATACCATTTTTCACAGAATTAGAAAAAAAAATGTCAAAATTCACATGCATCAAAAAATAGCCCAGAGCAATCTTAAGCAAAAGCAATCTCAAGCAAAAGTAGGAAACCTGGAGGCATCACACTATCTGATTTGAAACTATACTCTAAGGCCATAGTAGCCAAAAATAGCAAGGTATTGGTTAAAAAAAAAAAAAAAATTAGATACATAGACCAGTGGAACAGAATAAAGAACTCAGAAATAAAGCTAAATACTTAAAACCAACTGATTTTTCACAACACACACAAAAACATAAACTGGGTAAAGTACTCCCTGTTCAATAAATGGTGCCAAGAAAAATGGACAGCAGCCACATGTTGAAGAATGAAATCGGAGCCCCATCTCTTACCATATACAAAAAATCAACTCAAGATGGATTAAAGTTTTATCCATTTATGGATTAAAGATTTATCTAAAACCTAAAACCATAAAAATTCTAAAAGAAAACCTAGGAAAAACTCTTTTGGACATTGGCCTAGGCAAAGAAATTATGACTAATATCCCAAAAGCAAATGCAACCAAAAAAATGAATAATTGGTACCTAAGTAAATTAAAAAGCTTCTACATAGCAGAAAAGTAATCATCATAGTAAAGAGAAAACCCACAGAATAGGAGAAACTATTTGCAAACTATGCATCCAACAAAGGTCTAGTATCCAGAGTTTATAAGGAGCATAAATCAGCAAGCAATAAAAATAATGATGATAATAATAATAATAAACCCCTCAAAAGGTGGGCAGATGACATGAATAGACATTTTTCAAAAGAAGATACACAAATGATCAACAAACATGAAAAAATGCTCAACATTATTATCATGGAAATGCAAATTAAAACAATAAGAGATACCTTCTTGCCCCAGCCAGAATGACTATTGAAAAGTCAAAAAACAATAGATGTTGGCATGAATGTGGTGAAAAGTAACCTCTTACACACTGCTAGTAGGAATGCAAATTAGTACAATTCCTATGGAAAGCAGTTTGGAGATATCCCAAATAATTCAAAGTAGATCTGATATTCAATCCAGCAATCCCTCTACTTAGTATCTAACCAAAAGAAAAGAAGTCATTGTATCAAAAAATACCTGTATATGTATTATGTATGCTTATCATAGTGCAATTCGCAATTGCGCTAGGGACATACCTAAGTGTACATCAACTGGTAAGTGGATAAAAAAAATGTGGTATACACCTTAGACTACTCAGCCTTTAAAAGGTGTGAAATAAGGCATTTGTAGCAACTTGGATGGAGGTGAAGATTATTATTCTAAGTGAAAAAACTCAGAAATGGAAAACCAAATACCTTATGTTCTCACTTATAAGTAGTAGGTAAGGTATGGATATGCCAAGACATACAGAGTGGTATTAATGGACACCAGAGAGGCAGAAGCCAGGAGGATTAGAGTGGGGTGAGGGAAAAAAATTACTTAATAGGTACAATGTATACTACTCAGGTGATGGGTGCACTAAAACTTCAGACTTCACAAATAAAGAGTTCATCTATGTAATGAAAACCCACCTGTAACCCCAAAGCTGTTGGAATAAATAAATAAATAAATAAATAAATAAATATACATGTAGATGGATGATAGATAGATACAAATACAGAAAATAAATCAATAACATAGAAAGCAGTTAATCTTCTTCCTGAAAGCTTAGGGACCCCCATCTTGACCAGTCCTCAAGAGAAAATTCCCCTAAGCCTTCAGAGGTCCCAGAAGTAACTTGGTTTTACTGACCTGGCTTTGTTGCCTACAAGGGTCTAGAATGCCCTGCCTTGGGCATCACCCACTTTAGCAGGTCACACCAGCATCACTTCCCTTTTGGTTAGGGTTCCAGGATCTATGTTCTATGCCTTGTGATCATATGAGGTGGCAGATGCAACAGAACTGATTTTCTTGGGAAGCAACCAGAGGAATGTGGGAAGAAAAATAAAGGAACAGATCTGAAATTAGGCCAGTTTATCTGCTCTGATTTTGTCCCTTCCCATTCATTCCAGAGGGCTCTAAGAAAAAGCCACTTAGATCCAGAAGTGCCCAAGTTAAAACCCTTTAGTGTTCTCTATGCCTCATGCCCACTCTCTGCCCCTCATTCACTGACCTGCCATGCTGGCCTTTTTTCTTTTCCTTAAACATATCAGATTCTTAACTAACCCATACTGGTCTTCTCTTTGCTTGGAGCACCCTTCAGTCCTGTGTCCTGTCTAACTTCTTTCACCTGGCTAAATTCTATTCAGTTTTCTGTTTCTTGGCTTAAGAGTTTCTTCCTCAGAGATGTCCCTTTTGACCATTTCTACTCTAAAAAGTAATCTAATTGAACGGTAGAACACAGAGGATGTTTAGGAAAATGAAACTACTCTGTTTGACACTGCAGTGTTATATACATGGCATTATACATTTGTCTCAAGCCACAGAATGTACAACACCCAGAGTGAACCCTAATGCTAACTATGTACTCTGTACATTAATGATGTATTACTATAGGTTCATTCATTGCAACAAATGTGCCACTCTAGGGGGGATATTGATGGTGGAGGAGGCTGTGCATGTGGTACCAGAGAGTATCTGGGAAATCTCTATACCTTCATCTCAATTTTGCTGTGATCCTATACTGTTCTGAAAAATAAAGTCTATTACAATAAAATAAAAAATGAAAGCAACAATAATAATAAAAATAAATAATAACAATATTGACTGTAAGTGATCAAAATTCTCCAATAACATTATATAGAGTGGCTGAACAATATATAGAGTGGTTAAAAGAAAAACAGAACTCAAGTATATGCTTTGTATAAGAAACTCAATCCACTTATAAGGACACATATAGAGTTACAATAAACAAATGGAGAACTATATTCCATGCAAAGGAAAATGAAAAAACAAAGAGCAGGAATAGATATACTTATACCAGAAGAAATAGACTTCAAGACAAAATATGTAAAAAGAGATGAAGAAAAATAATTGTGTAATAATAAAGGGGTCAACTCACCAAGAGGATATAACAGTTGTAATGCACTCAATGCTGAAGCACCCAGATATAGAAAACAAATATTATTAGAGTTAAAGAGAGCAATAGGCCCCAGTACAGTAACAGTTGAGAACTTCAACACTCTACTTTCAGGGTTGGATATATCATCTAGACAGAAAATAAGCAACAAAACATTGATTTAATAGACACTTATAGAACATTTCATCCAACAGCAGCCTACTTCACATTCTTCTCTTCAGCATATAAAATATTCTCAAAGATAGTATATGTGTTAGGCCACAAAACAAGTCCCATAAATTCCAAGTCCCATTTATTCTACTTTTCTGACAAGAGTGGAATAAAACTAGAAATCAATAACAATATAAAATTGAACTATGTAGACACATGTAAATTAAACAACATTCTAATGATCGAGCATTAGGACAATGCATACATTAAGAGGAAAAGCTTTTAAAATATTGAAACAAATAAAAATAAAAATATAGAACGCCAAAATCTATGGGATACAGAAAAAGCAGTAATAAGAGAGATATTTATAGCAATAAATGCCTATATCAAAATAGTAGAAAAATTTTAAATAACTAATGATGCACCTTAAAGAACTAGGACAGCAAGAACAAACCAAAACCCAAATTAATAGAAGAGAAACAGTGAAGATAAAAGCAGAAATAAATGAAATGGAGACAAAAAATACAAAAGAATTGCAAATGAAAGAAAAAGTTGCTTTCTTGAAATAATAAAATTAACAAACATTTTAGTCAGAGTAACTAAGAACAAAAGAGAGAATACCCAAATAAATAAAATCAAAGATAAAAAGAAGACATTACAAATGATACCACAGAAATTTAAAAGGATCATTAAAGACTATTATGAGCAACTATATGCCAATAAATTTAAAAACTTAGAAGAAATATGTAAACTCCAAGACACATAAAACATACCAAGATTGAACCATAAAAAATCAGAAACCTGACTAGACTAATAACAAATAACAAGATAGAGCCAGTAATAAAAATTATCCTATCAAAGAAAATCCCAGAATCTGATGGTTAGCTGAATTTTATCAAACATTTGAAGATGAAATAAAATCAATCCTACACAAACTATTCCAAAAAGTTGAGAATGAGGGAATACTCTCAAACTCATTTCACGAGACCAGTATTACCCTGATGTCAAAATCCAACAAAGATACAACAGAGCAACAACAAACTACAGACCAATATTACCAACCAACAGAAAATGCAGAACTCTTCAACAAAATACTAGCAAACTGAATTCAACAACTATTCAAAAGACCATTAACCATGATCAAGTGGGATTCTTCCCATAGATGAAAGGATGGGTCAACATATACAAACTGGTAACTGTGAGAGATCACATCAACACAATACAGGGTAAAATATATAGGATCATTTCTTCTGATGCTGAGAAAACTTTTGATAAAATTCTACAACTTTTTATGATAAAAACTCTCAGGAAACTGGGTATAGAAGGAACAAATCTCAAAATTATAAATTATAAGACAAACCCACAAATATTATCATACTAAATGAGGAAAAACTGAAAGCCTTTCCTCTAAGTTCTGGAACCCAATAAAGATACCCACTTTCATCACTGTTATTCAAAAGAGTACTATAATTCCTAGCTAGAGCACTCAGAGAAGAGAAAGAAATAAAAGGCATCCAAATTAGAAAGAAGTCAAATTATCTTTGTTTACTGCTGATATGATCTTATATTTAGAGAAACATAAACATCAAAAACACTTAGAACTGATAAACAAATTCAGTAAAATTGCAGGATACAAAATCAACCAATGAAAACCAGTAGCATTGCTCTATGTCAACAGCAAACAATCTGAAAAATGAAAAAAAAATCCATTTGTAATAGCAACAGATAAAATAAAATATCTGGGAATACACTTGACCAAAGAACTGAAAGTTCTCTATATTTAAAAGTATGAGTCATTGATGAAAGAAATTGAAGAGGATAAAAAAAGTAAAGATATTTCATGTTCATGGATAAGAAAAAATTGTTATTATTATAATTATCATATGCATTTTACTTTTTAATTTTTTTAACTTGTAATTTAGTTTCAGGAGTACATATGCAAGTGTGTTACATAAGAAAATTGCATGTCACAGGTGTTTGGTATACAAATAATCCTGTTACTAGGGTAACAAGCATAGTAACTGATAGGTAGTTTTTCTATTTTCTTTCTCTTTCTACACGCCACACTCAAGTAGACCTGTGTCTGTTTTTCCCTTCTTTGTATCCATGTGTACTCAACGTTTTGTTTCCACTTATAAGTGGGTATATATATATGTTGTGGAACATATATATGTGGGAACATATATATAAGTAGGAACATATATATGTGATATTTGGTTTTCTGTTCCTGTATTACTTGGCTTAGTATAATGGGCTCCAGCTCCCTCTATGTTGCTGCAAAGGACATGATCTCATTATTTTTATGGCTGTGTAGTATTCCATAATGTATATATACCACATTTTCTTCATCCAGTCTACCATTCATGGACATTTAGGTTGGGTAATTTATAAAGAAAATAGGTTTAATTGCCTTACGGTTCCACAGGCTGTACAGGAAGCATGGTGCTAGAATCTACTCACGTTCCAAGGTGATTTCAGGAAACTTAAAAGCATGGCTGAAGGTGAAGGGAGAGCAAGTTGCCTCACATGGTGGAAACAGGAGCCAGAGACAATGAGGGAGGAGGTGCTGCACACATTTAAACAAACAGATATTGTGAGAACTCACTATCATGAGAACAGTACCAAGGGGATGGGAATTAACCATTCATGAGAAATCTATTACTGTGATCCAAGAACCTCCCACCAGGTCCAACCTCCAA
The DNA here is from genome assembly GCA_963573385.1 of Cacajao melanocephalus. Classification (NCBI taxonomy): domain Eukaryota; kingdom Metazoa; phylum Chordata; class Mammalia; order Primates; family Pitheciidae; genus Cacajao; species Cacajao melanocephalus. Next base: position 24,551 of record CAUYLG010041809.1, read on the forward strand.
CACTGGGGACTACGATTCAACATAAGATTTAGTGGGCATACAGATTCAGACACTATCAAAGAATGATTTATATTCTTTTGGGTAGATACCCAATAAGGGAATTGCTGGATCAAATGGTACTTCTCTTTTAAGTGCTTTGAGATATTACCACCCTGCTTTCCCCAATGGCTAAACTAATTTGCATCTCCCCCAGCAGTATCAGCTACCTTGCCAGCATTTGTTATTTTTTGACTTTTTAATAATACTTATTCTGACTGGTGTGAGATGGTATCTCATTGTGGTTTGGGTTTCCATTTGCATTTCTCTAATGATTAGTGATGGTGAGCATTTTTTTTCATAAAGTTTTTGGCCACTTGTATGCATTCTTTTTTTTTTTTTATTTTTTTTTGAGATGGAGTCTTGCTCTGTTACATAGGCTGGAGTGCAGTGGCATGAATTTGGCTCACTGAAACCTCCATCTCCCAGGTTCAAGAAGTTCTCCTACCTCAGCCTCCCAAGTATCTGGAATTACAGGTTCACACCACCGCACCTGACTAATTTTTGTATTTTGGGTAGAGATGGGGTTTCATCATGTTGACCAAGCTGGTCTCAAACTCCTGATCTCGTGACCCACCTGCCTCAGCCTCCCAAAGTGCTGGGATTACAGGCATGAGCCACCACACCTGGTCATATACATTCTTTTGAAAAGTGACTGTTCATGTACTTTGCCTATTTTAAGTGGGGTTGTTTTTTGCTTGATAATGTGTTTAAGTTCCTTATAGATTCTGGATGCTAGCTGTTTGACAGATGCATAGTTTCCAGACCAACAGCCAACATCATACTAAATGGGCAAAAGTTGGAAGCATTCCCCTTAGAAGCCAAACAAGACAAGGTTGCCCACTGTCACAATTTCTATTCAATGCAGTACTGTAAGTCACAGCAAGAGCAATCAGGCAAGGAAATGAAAGGCATCTAAATAGGAGGAGAGGAAGTAAAAATGCCTGTTTGCAGACTGTGTGATGCTATATATAACTAGAAAAACCCAGTCTCTGATGAAAAGCTCCTAGATCTAATAAACAACTTCAGCAAAAGTTCAAGATACGAAGTCAATATACAAAAATCAGTAGCATTTCTATATACCAACAACATCCAGCTGACAGACAAATCAGAAAGACAATCCCAGTCACAATAGGCACAAAAAGAATAAAATACCTAGGAATACAGTTATCAGGAGTGTGCAATATCTCTACAATGAGAATTACAAAACAGTGATCAAAAATCAAAGATGACATGAGCAGATGGAAAAAAAACATTCCATGCTCATGGATAGGAAGAATCAATATTGTTATAATGGCCATACTGCCCAAAGCAATTTACATATCAATGCTATTCCTATAAACTACCAATGACATTATTCACAGAATTAGAAAAAAAAGTATTGTAAAATTCACATGGAACCAAAAAATAGCTCACATAGCCAAAGCAATTCTAATAAAAAAGTACAAAGTTGGAGGCAGCATGTCACCCAATTTCAAACTATACTACAAGCCTACAATAACCATAACAGCATGGTACAGGTACAAAAACAGACATACAGACTACTGAAACATCATAGAGAGCCCAGAAATAAAGCCAAACACCTACAACCATTGTGATCTTTTGACAAAGTTGACCAAAACAAGCAACGGAGAAAGGACTATTCAATAAGTGATCCTGGGATGACTGTCTAATCGTATGCAGAAGATTGAACCTTGACTGCTTCCTTACACCATATGCAAAAATCAACGCAAAATGGATAAAAGGCTTAAATGTAAAACTTAAAACTATACAAACTTTGCAAGATAATATAGACAATATCATTACAGACATAGTTCCTGGCAAAGATTTCATGATGAAGATGCAAAAACAATTGCGACAACAACCAAAATTGGCAAATAAACCTAATTAAACTAAAAAGCTTCTACACAGTAAAAAACTATCTATATTACTTAAAAGTCAGTACTACCCAATAAAATATGCAAATTCAATGCAATCTCAATCAAAATATCAATAATATTCTTCATAGAAATACAAAAAAATTAAAATATATATGGAATTACAGAAGACTCATAATAGTTAAAGCCATTTTGGGTAAAAAGAACAAAATTTCAGACATCACATTATCTAACTTCAAATTATAGTATAAAACTACAGTAACCAAAACAGCGTGGTACTGGCATAAAAAGAGATACATAGAAAAAATGAAACAGAATAAGGAACCCAGAAATAAATCCATGTATTTACAGCCTATTCATTTTTGACAAAGGTGGCAAGAACATACATTGAGGATAGAACAGCTTCTCCAATAAGTGGTCCTGGGAAAACTGGATATCCATAGGCACAAAAATGAAACTAGATGCTTATCTCTCACTATATACCAAAATAAAATTAAACTGAATTAAAAACTTAAATCTAAGACCTAAAACTGTGAAATAATAAAAGACAAAATGGGAGAAGACTCCAAGACATTCAACTGGGCAAAATTTTCTTAGGTAAGAAATCAAAAGCACAGGCCACAGAAGCAAATATGAACAAATGGCATCACATCAAAACAAAATGGTCACAGCATAAAAAAAAATAATCAACAAAGTGATGAGACAAGCCCAGAGTTGGAGAAAATATTTGTGAACTATCCACCTTACAAGGGATTTATAATCAGAACTTATAAGGTGCTCAAACAACTACACAATAGGAAAAAATATAATAATAATGAGATTAAAAATGGATAAAAGGTCTGAAAAGACACTTCTTAAAATAAGACAAACAAATGGCCAACAGGTTTTTGAAAAAATGTTCAACATCATTAATCATTAGATAGATGTATATAAAAACCACAAGGAGGTGTCATCTCATCCCAGTTAAAACAGCTTTTATCAAAACGACAGGCAACAACAAATGCTGATGAAGATGTGGAGAAAAAGAAACTCTTGTACATTGGTGATGAAAATTTAAATTAGAGAGCTACTTCGGAGAATGCTGTGGAGGTTCTTCAAAAAAAAGAAGAAACTAAAATAGAACTACCATATGATCCAACAATCCCACTGGTGGGCATATATACAAGAGAAAGGAAATCTGTATATCAAAGAGATATCTGCACCCCCATGTTTGTAACAGTACTATTCACAATAGCCAAAATACAGAACCAACCTAAGTATCCATCAGTTAATAAATAGGTTTAAAAAGTGGCACATATACACAATATATAATAAAAAAAAAAGAAATCCTATCATTTTCAACAACATGAAAAGAAATGGAGGACATTAAGTTAAATAAGACAGACACAGACAGACAAATATCACACATTCTTACTCACATGTAGTACATAAAAAATATTGAACTCATGGAGATAGAAAGTAGAATGTTAGTTACCAGAGGCTAGGAATGGTAGTTGGCAGGGAGGATGAAGAGTGGTTGGTAAATGGGTACAAAAATACAGTTAGATAGAAGAAATAAGATCTAGTGTTTTGTAGCAAAGTAAGACAACTATAGTTAACAATTTATTATATTTCAAAATAACTAAAAGAGTGAAATTGAATGTTCCTCACACAAAGGAGTGCTTGAGGTGACTAATGTATAATTCAATTACCCTGATTTAAACATTACATATTGCATGCTTGTATTAAAATATCACATGTACCCCATAAATATTTATAATTATTGTATATCCATAATAACTGAAAATAAAATGTTTTTATAAAATTTAACCTGATATTACTGTAACCTTTTTACTTTTAAAGTTTTAAATTTGTTAACTTTTGTGCTCTTTTGTAATAACACAGCTTAAAACATAAACACATTGTACAGAATATTTAGTACAGCTCTACAAAAAGTTTCTTTATATCCTTATTCTACAAGCTTCCATTTAAAAAATTTATTTTTATTTTACTATTTTTTTTTTGTTAAAATCGAAGGAATAAGCACACATTATCCTAGATCTATACATGGTCAGTACTATCAACATCACCATCTTCTACTTCCATACCTCATCCCATATCTCATAAAAAGTATGGAGTTATCATCTCCTATCACTTATCTACTTCTGGAATAGCTCCTGAAGGACTTGTGCTAGGCTGCCTTTACAGTTAATTTTTTTAATAAGTAGGAGTATATTCTAAATGATTAAGGAATAGTATAGTAAATACATAAACCAGTAACATAGTTATTTACTATCAAGTATTAGATACTGTATATAATTGTGTGTGCTATACTTTTATACCAGAGCCAGTACAGTAGATGTGTTTACACCAGCATCACCAAAAACAGATGAGTAAGCCTTGTTCTACGACCACTATGACCATGTTATGGCTGCTACAATGACACTAGGTGATAGTAATTTTTCAGCTTTATTAGAATCTTATAGGACCACCATTGTATATGTAATATAACATTGATCAAAACATCATTATGTAGCACGACTATATATGTATTTATGTTTGTATTTGTGTGCATGAATGTGTGTATATATGTTTATATGTGTCTGTGGTTTTTCCCTTTTGGTATTATCTGCATAAGTATTCATTATTGTTTTCCTTTTTGTTTAAATTTCATTTCTACATTTTTTTCTTTCAGAGTTCATTTATTTCTAAGATGATCAGAATTTTTTTTACATCATCTTGTCCAATTTCATTTTTTATTTATGAATGCTTGGCCTCATCACATACATGGGGAACTGCCTATATCTTCATTCAGAACAGAGTTGAGGGAGCAAAAAATAAAGTTAAACAATGTTAAGGTCCTCTGATCAGATCTTCAAACATAGTAAACGTGATAGTGACAGTTTATATAATTCCATGGATATCCATGCCCTTTTAAGGACGAAATATTCATACTCGTAAAAAGTGACTTTGAGCGTCTAAACAGATCTAAAAAGCATGAAATGTAAATATAAAATTTGTTTGAAGACGTAATATTTTTACAGAAATAAGAATAATTCAAATGTGAATTGCATGTGTGCTATGTCAGCCTCTGTAGACTTAAGCTGTTATTGTTCTGGTTTGTTTTATTATGATGCTACCCAAATTATCTGACAGTTTTATTTTTATTTTATTGTTTTATTTATTTATTTATTTTGAGACGGTGTCTCGCTCTGTCGTCCAGGCTGGATTGCAGTGGAGCAACCTCGGCTCATTGTAACTCCTAACTCCGAGGTTCAAGCGATTCTCTTGCCTCAGCCTCCTGAGTAGCTAGGATTACAGGCATGTGCCACCACATGTGGCTAATTTTTGTATTTTTAGTAGAGACAGGTTTTGCCATGTTGTCCAGGCTTCTCTCGAATTCCTGGCCTCATATGATCTGCCTGCCTCAGCTTCCCAAAGTGCTGGGATTACAGGTGTGAGCTACTGCACCTGGCCTGATCTGACAGTTTTAAAAGAAGCAATTAATAAAATGGATTTCCTTAAACAATTTTGAAAAAGATGAGGCAAATCCTAGGCTGCAGAGTAACAGGCAATTGAAAATACCTGCAAATAGAAGAAAAACAATCAAATAGAAAACTGCAAATGTAAAATAGTCTTGTCTTAACTGCAATCTCATTCCAAGTAAATCCAGAGTCCTGAAAGAATACAAAGCTTTTACAAAGATGTTTAAGCTAAGAATAAATTTCTACTTCTATTTTGGAAGGAAACCATACTTGATGAATGGTGACCTAGAATCTTCAGCTAATCTCATGGTCACAGCTTGAAGAGGTAATTCAGAAAGAAAATAACAACTTTCAAAAATTATTTTTCAACAATAAAGTTAAAAATGTTACATGTTAAATGTCAGCATATCTGAAACTCTGAATGTATAAACTTTTTATTTATGATATAATAGAAAACTCAAGATATATTAATAAATGATTATAATATATATTATGATTTATTATCATTTATAGAAATAAATTATATCTAACTGCTCAAAAGATAAAGATGTTGGATAATTGGTTGTTGTGTTATAAGTGAATGTAGAGCCAAGTGTGGTGGCTCATGTCTGTAATCCAGCACTTTGGTAGGATTGCTTGAGCACAGAAGTTGGAGACTTGCCTTGGCCACACAGTGATCCTGTCTCTACAAAATAACAACAATAATAATAAGCAGATGTAGAAACACTTAAAAATAATCAGATTTAGGGTGAGGCCAAGATGGTAGACTAGAAGCAGCTCATGTGTGCCTTTCTCATGGAGAAGAAACAAAAAGGCTATTGAACACTAACTCTACAGGCTGATCATCTGAAAAAACATGTTAAGATCCATCAAGGCAGCAGGGGACACAGAACAAAGAGGAGCAAAGCTGGGTACTAGCATGTCTGGGCTCAGCATGGAGCCAGGAGAACCTCTCCAACATAGGAAAGGGTGAGGGCGCCCACACTCTTTGCAGGGACCTGTGTGAGACTGGGAATCAGAGAATCCCCCTGGCACCCCCATTTCCCCACTGTACTTCTAAACTGAGGCAGAGAGGCACCTGGATGGTTTGCAGGGGCAACTCACAAGTCCAAAGAGAACTTTACAAGCCTTGAGCCCTGCAACAGACCTATACTGGCACCTTAGCTCCAATAGAGGCACCAGTTGTGCCTTGAAGCAGAGTTTGTTGCACCCCTACTCCCCTTTCAGGATAGGGCTGTGTGCCAGCTTCCAGCCCAGTGGTCCTACTTAGGCCCAAACTTGCCTGGCCACTCCTGCCACATCCTCACCACTGGTAACCACATGGGCAACCCATGTTAGAGCTTCTAGCCAACTTCTATGTGTAATCAGCTGGAGGGCACATCTTCCTGTTGTCTCAGGAAACACCCAGACAGCAGATTTGGTGACCTCATCTACCCTCACTGCTGATAATCAGGCAGGCAATGTTTGCTAGAGCTTCGGGCCCAGCAGTCCCACTTCCATGTGAACTCATCTGGTAAGCACAGCTTCATATTGTCCCAGGAAACACCCAGACATCAGAGCACATGACACCACCTGCCCCTAAAACTGGAAACCAAGCAGGCAAGGCCTGCTACAGCCTCCAGCATGGTGGTCTTGGTTCTGTAGGAACTCAGCTGATGGATTCAGCCTCCTGTCCCCAGAAATACCCAGGCTGAAGGGCTCATTACCCAACGCTCCCCCACTATTAACAGCCAAGCAGGCAACACTTGCTAAAGCTTCCAGCCTAGTAGCCCTGCTTCTGTGTAAACTCAGCTATAAGGCACAGTTTTCTGTTGTCTCAGGAAATGCCTAGACAGCAGGGCAGGTATCCCTACCTATCCCTATTTCTGGTAGCCAGGAAAGCCACGCCTGCTAGAGCTTCCAGCCCAGTGGTCTTACTTCTGCCTGAAGTCTGAAGGCAGGCACAACATTGTATTTCCCCAGGAGGCAAACATACAGCAGATTAGGGCTGACCTGACAAGGATATGGCTTGTTTGTTAACTCAGGCCCCTGCCTGTGAGAACTCATGAACCAGAATACCCCACTTAAGAAATATGGGCATGGAGAGTTATTGGAGGAGGCTCCTTCAGGACCAGGAGTGAACTAGAATTGAAGAGAGTAAACCGAACCTACCATATAATATAATCAACCCCCACTGGCATTAAAGGAGATAAAAACAAACAAACAAAAAGTCCACTCACAAAACAGTAACTTCAAGACTAAACAAATATCAGCGCACACAAATGAGTAAGAACTGGCACAACAACTCTGGCAACTCAAAAAGCCAGAGTGTTTTCTTACCTCCAAATGATTGCACTTGTTCTCCAGAAATGGTTCTTAACCAAGCTGAAATGGCAAAAATGTCAGAAATAGAATTCAGAATAAGAGTGGCAATGAAGATTACAAACATTTAAGAGATGGTTGAAACCCAACCTAAGAAATCTAAGAATTACAATAAAACAATAAAGGAGGCTGGGCCCAGTGGCTCACACTTGTAATCCCAGCACTTTGGGAGGTTGAGGCCAGTAGATCACCTGAAGTCAGGAGTTTGAGACCAGCCTGACCAACATGGTGAAACCCCATCTCTACTAAAAATACAAAAACTAGCCAGGTGTGGTGGTGTGTGCCTGTACTTCCAGCTACTCAGGAGGCTGAGGCAGGAGAATCGCTTGAACCCAGGAGGTGGGGGTTGCAGTGAGCAGAGATTGTGCCATTGCACTCCAGCCTAGGTGACAGAGCGAGACTCTGTCCCCCCAAAAAAAAAAAAAAAAAAAACCACAGGAGATGAAAACTCAAATGGCTATTATAAGAAATCACCAGTTTTCAAAGAGCTGAAAAATACACTAGAAGAATTTAATAAAGCAATCACAAGTATTAACAGCAGTATTGACCGAGTTGAGAAAATTGTCTCAGAGCTTGAGAATTGGTCCTCTGAAATAACTCAGGAAGATAAAAATGAAGAAAAAAACCAATAAAGACTGAACAAACATTTGAAAAAAAAAATGGGATTGTGTCAACACACCAAATTTAAGACTCATTGGCATCCCGGAGAGCAAGGAAGGTAAGCTAAGCAAGTTAGAACACATACTTCAGGATACCGTCCATGAAAAATTTCCCAACCTCACCAAAGGGGCCAACATTCAAATGTTGAGGAAACACAGAGAACCCCTGCAAAATACTAAATGAGAAGACCATCCCCAAGTCACATAGTCAACAGATTTTCAAAGGTCAAAATGAAAGAAAAAAATGTTAAAAGACCACTAGAAAGAAGGGGCAGGTCACCTGGAAAGGAAAACCTATCAGGCAAACAGCAGACCTGTCAACAGAAACCCTGTGAACCAGATGAAACTAGGGGCCAATATTCAGCATTCTTAAAACAATTTTCAACCAAGAATTTCAAATCCAGCCAAGAAAGGGAGAAATAAGATCCTTTTCAGATAAGTAAATTCTAAGGGAATTCATTGCCAGCAGATCTGCCTAACAAGAGGTCCTGAAGGGAGTGCTAAATTTGCAAAAGATAGACCATTACTGCCCACTACAAAAACACACTTAAGTACACAGATCAGTGACATAAAACAGAAACACAAAGCAGTCTGCATAATAACCAGCAAACATGATGACAAGATCAAATTCACACATATCAATGGTAACTTTGAATGTAAATGAGCTAAATGCCACAATTAAAAGGCAAAGAGTGGCAAGTTGGATAAAAATGGAAAACTGAACAGCATCCTGTCTTCAGTAGACCATCTCACATGCAAAAACACCTATAGGCTCAAAGTAAAGGGATAGGAAAAAATCTTGCCAGTGAATGCAAAACATAAAGAGGCAGGGGCTCCTATTCTAATTGGTTTAAAGATACTCTATATCAATAAAAATAAAAAAAGACAAAAAAAATGCATTACATAATGGCCTTGATTCAACAAGAGGACCTAACTATCCTGCATATATACACACCTAACACAGGAGCATCAAGATTCATAACACAAGTTAGGAAGACATATTAAGAGACTTAGATAACCATACAATAATTGTGGGATACTTTAATACATCATTGACAGTATTAGACAGATCATCAAGGCAGAAAACTAACAAAGGTATTTGTGACCTGAACTCCACACTAGACAGAATGGTTCTAATACAGAACTCTTCATCCAAAAACAACTGAATATACACTCTTCTCATTGCCACATGGCACATACTCTAAAATTGTCCACAGAATTAGGCATAAAACAATCCTTAGTAAAATCATAAAGACCAAAATCATACCAACCAGGATCTCATAGCACAGTGCAATAAAAATAGAAATCAATGCTAAACAAAATCACTCAATGCAAATAATATGGAAACTTAAAAACCTGGCTTTTGAATGACTTTGGGTAAATAATGAAATGAAGGCAGAATTCAAAGAATTATTTGAAACTAATGAGAAAAAAAGATACAACTTACCAGAATCTCTAGTATCCAGGCCAAAGCAGTTTTAAGAGGGAAGCTTACAGCACTAAACACCAACATTAAAGAGTTAGAAATATCTCATATTGACAACCTAATATCACAATTAGAGAAACAAGAGTAAACCATCCCTAAGGCTAGCAGAAAGAAAGAAAGAACCAAACTCAGAGCTGACTTGAGGAAACAGATGCAAAAAATCATACAAGAGATCAGTGAATTTAGAAACTGATTCTTTGAAAGAATTAATGATAGATAGACCACTAGCTAGACTAATAAAGGAAAAAAAAAGGAGAGATGATCCAAATAAACACATACAGAGATGACAAACAGGATGTTACTGCTGATCCCACAGAAATACAAAAACCCTCCAAGATTATAGAAACCTCTATGCACTCAACCTAGAAAACTTAGAAAGAAATGTATAAATTTCTGGAAACACACAACCTCCCAAGTTTGAACCAGCAAGATACAGAATTCCTAAACAGATGAATAATAAACTCCAGAATAAAATCAGTAATAAAATGCCTACTAACCAGAAAAAGTCTAAGACTGGAATAATTCATAGCTGAATTATACCAAATAAATAAAGGAGAAGTAGTAACATTGCTACTGAAATTATTCCAAAATATTGAGGAGGTGAGACTTCTCCTGAACTCATTCTATGACGTCAGCATCATCCTGATACCAAAACTTGGCAGAGACATTACAAAATAACATAAATTCAATATTCTTGATGAACATAGGTGCAAAAAGCCTCAATAAAATAAAAGCAAATTAAATTTAGCACATCAAAAAGCGAATCCACCAGGATCAGTTAGGCTTTATCCCTGCGAGGCAAAGTTGGTTGCACATATGCAAGTCAATAAATGTGATTTATCACATAAACAGAACTAAAAGCAAAAACCATGTAATCATTACAATAGATGCAGAAAAGGCTTTCAATAAAATTTAACATCCCTTTTTGTTAAAAACCCTCAACAGACTGGGTACTAAAGGGACTTACCTCAAAATAATAAGAGCCATCTATGATAAACTCATTGCCAATGTCATACTGAATGGCAAAAGCTGGACACATTCCCCTTGAAAACTGGAACAAAACAAGGTTGCCTTTTCTCATCACTCCTGTTCTATATAGTGTTGAGCATCTTAGCCACAGCAATCAGGCAAGACTAAGAAATAAAGGCATCTAAATAGGAAGAGAAAAAGAGAAACTATCCATGTAATACATACAATATGATTCTATGCCTAGAAAACATCATAGTCTCTGCCTAAAAGCTCCTAGATATGATAAACTACTTCAGTAAAGTTTCAGGATACAAAATCAATGTATAAAACTCAGTAACATTAATATACAACAGAAACATCCAAGCTGAGAGTCAAATCAGAAACACAATCCCATTCACAATTGCCACAAAAAAATAAAATACCTAGAAATACAGCTAACCAACAAGGTTATATTTCTACAAGAGTCACAAAACACTACTCAAATAAAACAGAAGCAGTTTACATATTCAGTGCTATCCGTATAAAACTACCAACAACATTCTTCATAGAAGAAAAACAAAAAAACTATCTAAAAATTCATGTTGAACTATGAAAGAGCCTTAATAAACAAGGCAATCCTAAGTAAAAAGAAAAAAGCCAAAGGCATATTGACCAATTTCAAACTATACTACAAGGCTACAGTAACCAAAACATCATGGTACTGGTACAAAAACAGACACATAGACCAGTGGAACATAATAGAGAGCCCAGAAATAATACTTCCCACCTATAACCATCTGATCTTCAACAAAATCAACAAAAATAAGCAAGGGGAAAAAGACTCCCTATTATATAAATGGTGCTGGGATAACTGGCTAGCCATATGCAGAAGATTGAAACTGGACCCCTTCCTTGCATCATACACAAAAATCAACTCAAGATGGATTAAGGACTTACATGTAAAGCCCAAAACTATAAAAACTCTGGAAAGCAACCTAGGAAGTACTATTTTGGACATAAGACCTAGCAAAAATTTCATTCAAAGACACCAAAAGCAATTGCAACAGAAACAAAAATGGACAAATGGGATGTAACTAAACTAAGCAGGTTTTGCATAGCTTTTGCACAAGACAACCTACAAAATAGGGAAAATATTTGCAAACTACAAATCCAGCAAAAGTCTAACATCCAGAATCTGTAAGAAATGTAAACAAATTTATAAGCAAAACCAAACAACCCCGTTAAAAAGTGGGTAAAGGACATAAAGAGACACTGTTCAAAACAAACAAACAACAACAACAACAAAACATACACATAGCTGACAAGCATCTGGAAAAATGTTCAAAATTACTAATCATTAGTGAAATGAAAATCAAAAGTGCAATGAGAAAGTATCGCATACTAGTGAGAATGAAAATTATTAAAAAGACAAAAAATAACAGATGCTTATGAGGCTGTGAAGAAAAGGGAACACTTATCACCAGTTGTGGGAATATAAATTAGTTCAGCTATGTGAAAATCAGTGTGGCAATTTCTCAAAGAACTTAAAACAAAATTACCATTCAGCCAAGCAATCCCATTATTGCGTATATACACAAATGAATATAGATCATCCTACCACAAAGACATATGCATGCAAATGTTCATCACAACCAATCATGATAGCAAAGACATGGAATCCACCTAAATGTTCATCAGTGGTAGAGTGAATAAAAGAAAATGTGGTACATATACACAATGGAATATTATGTAGCCATAAAAAAGAATGAGAAATTGCCTACCAACCAAAAAAAGCCCAGGTCCAGATGGGTTCACAGCCTAATTCTACCAGACATACAAAGAGGAGCTGGTATCACTCCTTCTGAAACTATTCCAAACAATACAAAAAGAGGGCCTCCTTCCCAAAATATTGTATGAGATCAACATCATCCATATGAGACCAGGCAGAGACTCAACAAAAAAAGAAAATTTCAGCCCAGTATCCATGATGAACATAGACGCAAAAATCTTCAGTAAAATATGGGCAAACTGATTGCAACAACACATCAAAAAGCTTATCCATCACGATCAAGTAGGCTTAATCCCGGGGATGCAAGGCTGGTTCAACATATGCAAGTCTATAAACGTAATCCACCACATAAATAGAACCAAAGAGAAAAACCACATGATTATCTCAATAGATGCAAAGAAGGCCTTTGACAAAATTCAACAGCCCTTTATGCTAAAAACTCTCAATAAACTAGATATTGATGAAATGTATCTCAAAATAATAAAAGCTATTTATGATAAACCCACAGCCAATATCATACTGAATGGGCAAAAACTGGAAGCATTCCCTGTGAAATCTGGCACAAGACAAGGATGCCCTCTCTCACCACTCCTATTCAATATAGTATTGGAAATTCTAGCCAGAGCAATCAGGCAAGAAAAAGAAATAAAGGGTATTCAATTAGGAAAACAGGAAGCCAAATTGTCTCTATTTGCAGATGATACGATTGTATTTTTAGAAGACCACATCATCTCAGACCAAAATCTGCTTAAACTGATAAGCAACTTCAGCAGTCTCAAGATATAAAATCCATGTGCAGAAATCACAAGCATTCCTATACACCAATAATAGACTAATGGAGAGCCAAATCAAGTGCAAACTGCCATTCGCAATTGCTACAAAGAGAATAAAATACCTAGGAATACAACTAACAAAGGATGTAAAGGACCTCTTCAAAGAGAACTATAAACCACTGCTCAAGGAAATAAGAGAGAACACAAACAGATGGAAAAACATTCCATGCTCATGGTTAGGAAAAATCAATATTGTGAAAATGGCCATACTGCCCAAAGTAATTAATAGATGCAACGCTATCCCCATCAAGCTACCTATGATCCTCTTCACAGAACTGGAAAAAACCAACTTAAACTTCATATGGAACCAAAAGAGCCCACGTAGCAAAGACAATCCTAAGCAAAAAGAACAAAGCAGGAGGCATCACACTACTGGACTTCAAAGTATATTACAAGGCTACAGTTATCGAAACAGCATGGTACTAGTATCAAAAAACAGATATAGACCCATGGAATGGAACAGAGGCCTTGGAGGCATGCCACACATCTACAACCATCTGATCTTTGACAAACTGGACAAAAACAAGCATTGGGGAAAGGATTCTCTGTTTCATAAATGGTGTTGGGAAAACTGGCTAGCCATGTGCGGAAAGCAGAAACTGGACCCCTTCCTGACACCTTACACTAAAACTAACTCCAGATGGATTAAAGTCTTAAACATAAGACCTAACACCATAACAACCCTAGAAGAAAACCTAGGACATAGGCATAGGCAAGGACTTCATGACTATAACACCAAAAGCATTGGCAACAAAAGCCAAAATAAACAAATGGGATCTAATTACACTCCAGAGCTTCTGTGCAGCAAAAGAAACAATCATTAGAGTGAACCAGCAACCAAGAGAATGGGAAAAAATTTTTGCAATGTTTGCATCTGACAAATGCCTAATATCCAGAATTGACAAAGGGCTAATATCCATAATCTGCAAAGAACTAAAACAGATTTATAAGAAAAAAAACAAACAAACCCATTCAAAAGTGGGCAAAGAGTATGAACAGACACTTTACAAAAGAAGACATCTATGAGGCCAACAAACATATGAAAAAATGCTCATCACCACTGGTCATTAGAGAAATGCAAATCAAAACCACATCTCACATCAGTTAGAATGGCAATCATTAAAAAATCTGGAGACAACAGATGCCAGAGAGGATGTGGAGAAATAGGAACACTTTTACACTGTTGGTGGGAGTGCAAATTGGTGCAACCATTGTGGAAGACAGTGTGGCAATTCCTCAAGGACCTGGAAATAGAAATACCATTTGACCCAGCAATCCCATTACTGGGTATATGCCCAAAGAATTATAAATTGTTCTATTATAAAGACACATGCACATGTATGTTCATTGCAGCACTGTTTACAATAGCAAAGACATGGAACCAACCCAAAAGTCCATCAACAATCGACTGAATAAAGAAAATGTGCCACATATACACCAATACTATGCAGCCATAAAAAAACAATGTGTTCGTGTCCTTCATAGGGACATAGATGAATCTGGAAACCATAATTCTCAGTAAACTGACACAAGAACAGAAAACCAAACACTGCATGTTATTACTCATAGGCAGGTGTGCAACAATTAGAACACATGGACACAAGGAGGGGAGCATCACACACTGTGGTCAGTTGGAGGGGGACTAGGGGAGGGACAGCAGGGGGTGGGGAGGGTGGGGAGGGATAACGAGGGGAGAAATACCAGATAAAGGAGATGGGGGGATTAAGGCAGCAAATCACCTTGCCATGTATGTACCTATGCAACAATCCTGCATGATTTGCACATGTACCCCTGAACCTAAAGTACAATAAAAAAAAGAAAAATCTAGGCATATTAATTATTAAAATGCTGGAAAGAAGAGACACAAATATTTAAATAATTCATAAAAAAGTGATATCCTACCTCAAAAAAGCAACAACATCACAGCTTATTTATTACGAGTATATGACATAATTGTATATAAAATTCAGAAGACAAGGAGGCAGTATATTTAAACTGTTGAGCTAAATTGACTGCCAGCTGAGAAGTCTGTTCACAGGAAAAATGTACATTAAAAATGAAGACAACATAAAGGTAAATTAGGATAAATAATAACATAATTTGTCAAAGTAGAGCTAAAAAAGGGGAATATTCAGACTGATAAAATTTATCCCAGGAAGAAAAATGAAAACTCAGATAGATAGAAAAAGCAATATAAAACATAAATATGTTTATATAGGTAAATAGACATTGATGTAGTAAACCTAATTAAAGTATATTATTAAGTTTAAAATGCATATAAAATAAAAACATATGACCACAATTGTAAAATAGCATATTGAGTGTAAAGGAGGGAAAATAGTTGCCTGATAAGTGGTTAAAGCACTGATTTATTTTTGGCTTTATTAAGTCAAGCTTACATTCTACAGTCTCTAGGATAGTACCCCTCCCCAATAATGAAACAAATAGTAATAGGGAAAATAAAATGAGAAAAGTATTCAAGTAATCTAATAAAAGATCAAGAAATGAAGAAAGCAAAACATACAAATCAGGACTAGGTCAAATAGGGAGAAAAGTAGTTTAAAGGCAAATCAGTCATTCTTTTATAGTTATTAGATATTTAGATCATATTATCAGAACACGGAAAAATCAAGCTAAGAATAAATAATATAAAGACAATTTGTGTATATTCAAACATTTTGATAGTAAGCAATGCACAAACAACTACAAAACTATATTGATAGGACTTAAATAATACATCTTAAAGTTGTAATTCTCAAACTGTTGAAACAATAAAACTTTTTGTGTAAGTCATCAGGCTGATTTTATATATAATGAAATGCAAAGAACTGAGATTAACTTATACAATATTGAATAAGAAAAAAAAATCCAGGTTTTTACTCTACCAAATACCAAGGATATTATAAAAATGCAGTATTTGAAACAGTGGCATATCAGCAAAAAGAGTAGAACATTTCAAGAGAGAGCCAGCAAAAAAAAAAATTTTTAAGTTCACATGTGTGCAGACATTTGATTTATTATGAAGATAGCTTTGAAAAGCACCAGGAGAAAAAATGGTTGTTGCAAAAAGTGGTATACCCAAAGATATGTATACTATTCATTTTTTTGGCGGGGTGGATGGGGGTGGAATTAATTCCAGAAGGAAAGAAGCTATATGCATCTCCACATTAGAAGGTATAAAACACTTCAACTCTAATACATACTGTGATGGTTAATATTATATGTCAACTGAACCACAAGATGCCCAGATGTTTGGTCAAATATTACTCTGGGTGTTTCTGTGAGAGTATTTTGGATGAGATTAACATTTAAATTATAAAACAGATTAAGTAAAGCAGATTCCAAATATGAGTAGGCCTCATCCAATCATTTGTACATCAGAATAGAGCAAAAAGCCTGACTTTCCCCCAAATAAAGAGATGCCCTTTTGAAGTAGGGCATTAATTTTCTTTGCCTTCAGACCCAAATTTAAACATTGATTCCCCCTGGGTCTTTAGCAATGTGGTCTTTTACTGAAATTCAACAATTGGCTCTTCAGTTTGCCCACTCAATCTTTACATCTCAGGATTTTCTAGACTCCATAATTATTGTGTAAGGCAACTCCTTATAACAAATCCCTTTAAAATATGTGTGTGTGTGTGTGTGTGTGTGTGTGTGTGTATATGTGTGTATATATATATATATAGCAAAGATTTTATATATGTGTATATATATGTATATATATATACACATATATATACACACACACACATACATACGTGTTTGTGTGTGTGTGTGTATACACACACAGAGTACTCACACAGAGAATATATATATTTGTGTGTGTGTGTGTATATATATATATATATATACACATATATAAAATCTTTTCAAAATTCCAACTAATATACATACCAATGACAATATTTTAAAATATTGAAATAAGATATGTATATATATGTATATATATGCCATTGCGGGTATATATATATTTAGAATATACACACATATACATATATTTAGAATATACACACATATTTAGAGAGAGATTGCTGCATGTCACATATATATCATGCACTAATCCCTCTCTAAATATGTTTTATATATATGTGTGTGTGTCATGCACCAATATCATAATTATGTTATACAAAAAAGCCAGAAGGAATATAATACATTTAAATGATTCTATTTGTATTATGTTAAAAACTTAGGGAAAAAATCTACAAGGTTGGAACTCAGGATTGTTGTTACTTCTGGAAGGGGAGCCTGTTGTAGTTTGGAAGAACAAGACATGATGAACTTTTTCTATTCTATATCTTAACAAGAGTGTCCACCCTAAGTGTGTGTTTTCTTATGGTAATTAATTGAGCTGTACACTTAGAATTTGTGCATTTTTGTCTGACTATACAAAAATAAGAACTTATAAAATTTAGGGACTAAAGATTTAGTTTATCAATGTCTTTGAATATGTTTTGAAGAGCTATTATTTTTTATTTAATCACAGGTTAACAAATTATTAAGAAAAAATCAAAAGTGCTAAGGGATAATCCCGATTATGTTTTCTGTTTATCATATAGCTAATGAGAATCTTAAATTTTTATTATGAATCTTTGCTTTTTATAAAACAAACAATATGAATTCAAATTACTTCACAAATAAGCTTCAGAGACATGAACTATTATTTTAATATTAATAGTAATGGCTTCAGAATTAGGAATTATTCAGGCATATTGGACTGCTTTCATCTGCTAAGGCCTCTAGTCACTGGCACCATGAAGGTAAGATAATAAGAAGTATATTCATGTATAATAGGAAAACTTGATTGCATATTGGAAAGCTATATGAATATCAGAGAACCTCGCTGAATCTTAGGGATTTTTTCCTAGTGTTTAGCTGGAAATAATATATTATTGCATTCATTCATTGCAAAATTATTCATTAAAAATATTAACTATAAAGTCCACCTGTTAGCATTTTTTCTAGGTGCCTATTCATAGCTCAGCTTTCCATTTAAAAACAAACAAAAATACTTTTTAAGGAAAACTGAAGAGTCTTTATTTACTCTTGTGAAAACTTAGGCTCAAATATTAGGCACATTTCTTAAAGGCAAACAAGTTCTTCTTACTACCCAAGCAAAAGTGTTTTCCATTTATGCATTGCATACAGACAACTCAGTGCAAAAGGAATCAGAAAACAGGGAAGAATCAGACAATTAGATACTATTCAAATTTTTTAAATGAATAGCCAATAAATTTATGAAATACCTAAAATAAAAGGTTTTAGGTGGTTTTTGAGAGTGTGTTTTGAACATTGAAGTAAGTGGATGTTTAAAAACTGAAATATGTCATCATAAAGTAACCCAAGTTGAAGTTAAAATAAATGAATGATCTGAAGTTTGTTTACAAATTAAGACAGTCATGAATGTTTCTATAATTCATTACAGAAAGTGCAAGGAGAATATAATTCAATGATGATGAATGATCACCATTAATAATTATGATGACGATGGTTTGGGATGTCTCTTTAAAAAGCTATGTGACACTTCCTGGTACTCAGACCTGAGAAAATTTGCTCTTATTTGTCATAACAAAAAGAATATTGAGTAATAGAGATAACTTGGTCATCTATTTTATCTCTTGAGTAATTAAAAATTACATTTGGCCATTCTTAAGATCATAGTATTTAGGCAGAAAGCATAATGGCTGGATGTTTTCAGAAAAAGCAATTTCTCAGGCAAGATACAGAAATCTGCCGGGTAGTCTAATATAACTCAAGAACAATTTTTAGAAAGTAATGATTTATGGATATTCCTTAGACATTCTGTATCCATATTTTATTTGAATGAAACTTTTGGAGTATGGACATTATATGAAAATTTTTGATAAATATGAACCCTCACATTTCACAAATAGCCTGTGGTTAGGAGTTGATGGTCACAGGTAGAATGAACAGCCTCATAGGAAAATTGGGCAGGCTTATGACTGCAAATTACTAGCAAGAAGTTGTCTCAATGTAGGTATCTCATCTTTCAATTAAATGGCAGATTGAGTAAGAAAATGTTATTAATGCAATGTAGTATATATACATATATATACAATGTATGTATATATACTGTAATAATAAAATATATATCTACTTTATTACTATATATATAGTAAGAAAATGGCATTAATACAATGATCTCTCTCCCACCCTTCCTCTCTTTCTCCCTTTCTTCCTTCCTTTCTTCTCTCCCTCCTACCTTCTCTTTTGCCTCCCTCCCTTGCATCTTGCCTTTCTGGCTTTTCTTCTTGCCTGTCTTCCTGAACAATATGAAGCACTGCTTTTGGAACTTGGTCTGCTTCTAAGAAACTATGATTGTTTCTCTTTTTGTTAGAAAAATCTGGATGATGAGAAATAAATTATATAAACATTTTAATCCCCCTTTACAGGCATTTATAAATATTTGTCAGCATTTTGAAGCAACTATTTTTTAATTTAAAAAATAATTTTAGAAATTTACAGAAAAATCACAAAGATGGTATGAGTTCTCATGCCCCTCATGCCCATTTTTTCCTATTACTAACATGTTATTTTACAATAGTACATTTGTAACAAGTCATAACTTTTATTGTCACATTGCTTTAAAATAAAGTCCATACTTTATGAAGATTTGTTTAGTTTTTACCTAATGTTCTCCTCTGTTCCAGGATTCCATCCAGAATACCACATTACATTTAACTGTCATGTCTCATGAGGCTCCTCTACAGCATGACAGTTTCTTAGACATTCTTGTGTTTGATGCCATTGACATTTATGTGAAGTGATGCGCATATATTTTATAGAGTATGTCTCTTTTGAAATTCATCTGATGTTTTTCTCATAATTAGATGGAGGTTATGGGTTTTTGAGAGGTTAAAGTGGTAAAGTTTCATTTTTATCACATCAAAGCAGTATTTATTATCAACATGAGTTATGGTAGTTGACCTTGATAAATAACTGAGATAGTGTTTGTTTTTCCACTGTCAGGTTATTCTATTTTTCTCTTTTCTGTATTTTACTTTTGGAAGAAATTCACCATGTACAACTCACTCTTAAGGAGATGGTGGTTATGCTCCATCTTTTTGAGAGTAGAATGTGTGCATATATTTGTTAGCTATCTGTTTATCATCTATCTTATTTATCTACTTTTTCATTCATGAATTTGTCCATTCATTCACTCATCTTATCAATTTAAGTGCATGGATATTTATCTTACAGTTTTGGTTACAATATGCTACAAACTGAACCTTTGTGTCCTCTCAAAATTCATACACTGAAACCCTAATCTCCCATGTGTGAAGGTATTAGAAAGTGGGGCTTTGGAAAATGATGAGGTCATTAGGCTGGAACCCACCTAATGGTTTTAATTCCCTTATAAAAGAGGCCCTAAGAGATCTTCCTTACCAACTTCTTTTATGTGAGGTTAAGGCTAGAACTCTCTATACAATGTTAGATAGTAATGAGAGAGGACATGTTCTTAGAAGGAAAGATTCCCATTTCTCTTGTTAAGTATTATGCAGGTTAAGGTTTTCTTTAGATCTTCTTTATCAAGGTGACAAAATTTCCCCTACAAAGTATTAATAGTTTTTTTAAAATTTATCTTAAGTAGCTCTACAATTTTTTTTCAAATATTTTTCTTCTGCATTAATTATATGTTTGTTTATTATTATGATTTTAAGAGTTGGATCTCACTGTGTTGCCCAGGCTAGCCTCCAACACCTGGACTGCAGCCTCAGCCTTCCAAGAAGCTGGGAAAACAACCACGTGCCACCATGCCTAGTAATGAGTCAAGTAATGTGAATCATTTTTTTTCTTTTTACTCTGTCAACATGGTAGATTGTATTTGTTGATTTTCAAATGTTGACTCTGCCTTGCATGCCTGGAAAAGTGCCCACTTGGTTGTACTGTATATTCATTTAATGCATTGTTATATTTGATTTGCTAATGTTATTGGTCTGTAGTTTTCCTGTAATGTCTTCATTTTCTATATTTTGGAGGGATTTGTAAAGAATTTATATTAATTATTCTCCAGTAGTTTAGTAGAATTCATCAGGGAAACCATCTGGTCCTGGGATTTTCTTTGTGTAATGTTTTTGATTACTAATTCAACCTCATTACTTGTTAAAGCTCTACTCAGATTTTCAATTTCTTATAGGGTCATTTTGAGTAGTTTGTGCCTTTTAGGAATTTATCTATTTCATCAAACTTATGTAACTCATTGCCATGCAGTTATTTGCAGCATTACATTATAATTCTTTTTTATACTTATATAAGTTCAACAGTAATACATATACTTTCTTTTCTGACTTTGATAATTTGGTTATTTCTTATTTATTGGATAGTTTAGCTAATTTTTTCTGAATTTTGTTGAGTTTTTCAAAGAATCGACCAACCTTTGGCTTTGTTGATTTTTGTAGTTTGCTCCTGCTCTCTGTGTTATTGATTCCCACTGTCATTCTCATAATTCTTTCTCTTCTGCTTATTTGGGTTTAATTTTCATATGTAGATTGTGTTAGTTTGTTTTTGTGTCACTATCAAGAAATGCCTGAGGCTGGGTAATTTATAAAGAAAAGAGATTTAATTGGCTTATGGTTCTGCAGGCTGTACAGGGAGCTTAGTGCCCATATTTGCTTCTGACAAGACCTCAGGAAATTTCCAACTATGGTGGAAAGCAAAAAGAGAGCAGGCAATCCCACATGGCAAGAGAGGGAGCAAGAGAGTGACAGGAGAGGTCTCAGACTCTTTTACAAAAACAGATTTCATGTGAACTCAGAGCAAGAATTCACTTATTACCATAAGAATGGCACTAAGCCATTCATTAAGTATCTACTCCTATGATGCAACACCTCCCACTAGGCCCCAGCTCCAACGTTGGGAATTACATTACAACATGAGATTTGGAAGGGACAAACATCCAAACCATATTATAAATGCTTGCCAACTAAAATAGGGTAATGTCCTGATGAGCTCACTGTAAATTGAAAATATCACATATCAAAAAAGTATTGAATAAAACTAACCTATTGAACAGCACATTTTCACCTAGCCTACCTTAAAAGTCCTCAGAACACTTACATTGGCCTCCATTTTGACAAAATCATATTACACAAAGCCTATTTTATAATAAAGTGTAGAAGATCTCAATTTATTGAATACTGTAATGAAAGAGAAAAACAGAATAGTTGTATGAGTAACTCAAAGTACTGTTTCTACTGAATGTGTGTGTATGGGATGGCTTTCGTGCTATTCCCCAAAGTCAAAAAATTATAAGTGGGACCATCATAAGTTGGGGACCATATTTGTTAATTGCCTAATCCCTTTGCTATTAATTTCTGATTTTACCCTAATTTTCAGAGAAGATATTTTATATAATTTCAAACCTTTCAAATTTTTAAAGATTTGTTATATTATTCTAGAATATGTTTCATGTCCAATTGAGAAAAATATGCTTTCTGTTATTGTTGGGTAGGGGGTTCTGTAGATGTCTATTAGATAGAATTTGTGTCCAATATTATTTACCTATGTCCTTGTTATGTTTTGTGTAGTTGATGTTTTGGTTGGTTGTTGTTTTTCCTCTATATTGAAAATGGAGGATTCAAGCGACTGACATATAGATTGACCTTTTTATCAGTATGAAATGTCTTTTTGTCTAGTAACATTTTTAAATGCCTCTTATGTCTGCTATTTTATGGCAATTTCAGCTGTTTTATGGTTGCTGTTTGAATAACACATTTTATTTTACTTTAAACCTATTTATATTTTTGAATATGATTGTCTTCTTTAGAGCATATAGTAGTTCATCTCGTTTTCTTAGTATACATTCTGATCATTTCTGCTTTTTAGTAGATTGATCTATATACATTTAATGTTGTTATTGATATAGTTGGACTTGAATTGGCCATTTATGTTATGTTTTCTCTATTTCCCATGTGTGATCCTTTCTACAGTGAAAGATGATAAAAAATAAAGACTTTCAAAAAACAAAAAACTGAGGAGTTCTGCCACTCTGAGATGTTGGCACAAGAAGTTCCACAGACCCACTACTGAGAAAAGTAAGCAAAGATGACAAAAATATACATTTAAAAATTTAGAATTTTTTTTGGTATATTATCCTAAAAGCATACACTAGCTCTGAATTGACACTGATTCCAGGATACCCAAAGCATCATTGTGGCCCTCCATCAGCTTAGGGCTTATGGAAAACATGTATTCCATACAGCTTTAACTAAGTAAGGTCTATCTTGCAGTGGATCCAGTGGTTCCTAGAACAAATCTGTGGCTAATTCCCCAGTTCCAGATGCATAATTAGAATAGACATCCTTAGGAATTGGCAGAATCCCCACATTGGTTTCCTGACCTGTGCAGTAAGGACTATTGTATTAGTCCATTCTCATGCAGCTAATAAAGACATACCAGAGACTAGGTAATTATAAAGGAAAGAGATTTAATTGACTCACAGTTACACATGTCTGTGAGGCCTCACAGTCATGGCAGAAGGTAAAGGAAGAGCAAAGGCACATCTTACATGGTGACAGGCAAGAGAGCATGGGCAGGGGAATTGCCCTTTATAAAACCATCAGAATTCATGAGACTTATTCACTATCATGAGAACAGCATGGGAAAACCCATCCCCATGATTCAATTACTTTCCACTGGGTCCCTCCAATGACATGTGGGGATTATGAAAGCTACTATCCAAGTTAAGATTTGGGTTGGACACTGGCAAACCGTATCAGCTATTATGGTGGGAAAGTCCAAATAGAAGCCAGTAGAATGGCCTCTACCTAGAAAAATAGTAAACCAAAGTAATGCTGAATCCCTAAAATATTTCAGAGATTAGTTCCACTGTATTAGTCCATTTTCATGCTGCTGATAAAGATATATCTGAGACTGGGAAGAAAAATAAGTTGAATTGGACTTACAGTTCCACATGGCTTGAGAGGCCTCAGAATCATAGTGGGTGGTAAAAGGTACTTCTTACAAGATGGTGGCAAGAGAAAATGAGAAAGAAGCAAAGAAGAAACCCCTGGTAAACCCATCAGATCTCTGGAGACTTATTTACAAGAAAGACTGGACTCCCTGATTGAATTACCTCCCTCTGCGTCCTCCCCACAACATGTGGGAATTCTGGGAGATTCAAGTTGAGATTTGGGTGGGGACACAGCCGAACCATATCATTCTGCTCCTGGCCCCACCAAATCTCATGTCCTCAAATTTCAAAACCAATCATGCCTTCTCCCAAAGTCTTAACTCATTTCAGCATTAACCCAAAAGTCCACAGTCCAAAAGGCTCATCTGAGTTAAAGCAAGTCCCCTGTGCCTATGAGCCTGTAAAATCAAAAGCAAGCTAGTTAATTCCTGGATACAATGGGCGTACAGGTATTGGATAAATATAGCCTTTCCAAATGGGAGAAATTGGCCAAAACAGAGCAGTTACAGGACCCATGCAAGTCCAAAATTCAGGGGGCAGTCAAATTTTAAAGCACCAGAATGATCTGTTTTAACTCCAGCTCTCACATCGAGCTCACGCTGATGCAAGAAATGGGTTCCCGTGGTCTTGGGCAGCTCCACCCCTGTGGCTTTGCAGGGTACAGCCTCCCTTGTGGCTGCTTCCACAGGCTGGCTCTGAGTATTTGAAGCTTTTCTAGGCACAAAGTGCAAGCTGTTGGTGGATCTACCATTCTGGGGTTTGGAGGTCATTAGCCCTCTTCTTATAGCTCCACCAGGCCTTGCCCCCATAGGGACTCTGTGTGAGGGCTCCAACCCCACATTTCTCTTCTGCACTACCCTACCATAGGTTCTTCATGGGGGCCTCACCCCTGCAGCAAACTTTGGCCTAGGCATCCAGGTGTTTCCATAGATATTCTGAAATATAGGTGGAGGGTCACAGACCTCAATTCTTGATTTCTGTGCACCTGCAGGCTCAATACCATGTGGAAGCTGCCAAGGCATGGGGCTTCCACCCTCTGAAACCACAGCCTGAGCTCTATGTTGGCCTTTCTCATCCACAGCTAGAGTGGCTGGGACACAGACCATAAAGTTCCTAGACTGTGTACAGCACATGGACCCTGGGCCCAGCCAACAAAACTGCTTTTTCCTCCTGGGCCTCTGGGCCTGTAATGGGAGGGCCTGCAATGAAGGTTTCTGACATGGCCTAGAGACATTTTCCCCATGATTAACATTAGGGTCCTTGCTACTTATGCAAATTTCTGAGCCAGCTTGAATTTCTCCTCAGAAAATGGATTTTCCTTTTCTACTGCATTGTCAGGCTGAAAATGTTCTGAACTGTTATGTTTCCCTGTTAAAATATAATGCTTTTGACAGCACCCAACTCACCTTTTGAATGCTATGCTGCTTAGAAATTTCTTCTGCCAGGTCCTCTAAATCATCTTTCTCAAGTGCAAAGTTCTACAAATCTCTAGGGCAGGGGCAAAATGCTGCCAGTATATTTGCTAAAACATAACAAGAGTCACCTTTGCTCCAGTTCCCAACATATTTCTCATCTCTGAGACCATCTTAGCCTGGACCTTATTGTTCATACACTCTCAGCATTTCTGCCAAAGCCATTCAGCGAGTCTCTAGGAGGTTCTAAACTTTCCCACATTTTTCTATCTTCTTCTGAGCCTTCAAAACTGTTCCAACCTCTGCCTGTTACCCAGTATCAAAGTCCCTTCCACCTTTTCTGGTATCTTTTTAGCAATGCCCCACTCTACTGTTACCAATTTCCTATATTAGTTTATTTTTACACTGCTTATAAAGACATGCCCAAGACTGAAGAGAAAAAGAGATTTGATTGGACTTAAAGTACCACATGGCTGGGGAGGCCTCAGAATCATGGTAAGAGGCGAAAGTCACTTTTTACATGGTGGTGGCAAGAGAAAATGAAGAAGAAAAAGCAGAAACCCCTGATAAACCCATCAGATCTCATGAGACTTTTTCACTATCATGAGAATAGTATGGGAAAAGTGGCCCCATGATTCAGTTACCTCCCCCTGGGTCCCTCCCACAACATGTGAGAATTCTGGGAGATATAATTCAAGTTAAAATTTGGATAGGGACACAGCCAAATCATATCATCCACCATTAAGGCTTTAAAAATACAACTGTCCCACTAAACACCAATCTCTACATACCAATGTGGTGCCTTGCTCTATTCTGATTTTTACCTGATGGGTCCAAAAACAGTCATTGATTTTTTTGCTTGTTCAGCTTTTTTTAAGAATGGAAGTTATAACTTCTAAACTATTTACATGTTGGAGCTTAAAATGGCAATATAAACAATTTTTTTACATAAATACTTTTATAAAGATAAGCCTTTTAAAATTAAAAATGACTCTTAGCCCTTCAACTCCTTTTTAATATCAGGTCACATGCACCCAGAGAAGATACACAACTCTCCCCAAAATATTCAGGTAATTAGTAGCAAAACACAATTAATTCCAGCCTCCAGATTCAAAGTTTAGTGCTCTCTTGTTACTGTTTACAACATTACCTGCAATTAACAATCTCACTTGGAAGGTGTGTGTACTTCAGTCTTACCACAGGTAACAACCTCTCTCTCTAATTGCAGTAATTTAGTGTATGTTTCCAAGACTGCTTTTCAGCTGTTTATAAAACACATTTATTTGTTCTAGAATAACTTCAGGTCAATACAGTCAATATAAGCTTTATACTTACTTTCCTTTTTATTTATTTTATATTATCTTTGCTCAGAAAAATCTAACCAGAGAAATCTACAGCTATTTAGAAGCTAAGATTGGAATATTCTTTGTGAACCCTGATACTGAGGCTCACATGTACGATTTCTTAGAAACAAGATTTTAGTCATAAATATACTATGTTAGAAATATTTATAACTTTAATGTAAACACAGGCATTGCACATATCCATAGGTTTCACTGTAAAATAAAACTTGCTTTAATTCTTAACTATATCACTTAATGATGTCACATATCAGACTTTTATAGAAGAAAAATGTGCTTGTGAATGACTAATCATATGATAAAATGGTAAAAACATGTTCAATTAAATACCTCTTTGTTTATATTATACATTTTTATTATAAAAGGAATATTAACTTTTAATACAAGGAATAATGTATAACTGAGAGAAAAATATCCAACTCATGATAGTAGTCACAGTTTTGACTTTCTATTTTTATCATAGGTGGGAAACTACCCGCAGTAATTACCTTAACTTGATTAGTTTTAGCATGTTTTACACATTTTCTAATTTCAACCCTTCTTTTCTTTCCAGCTTTATCATTATAGACTTTTATTTTAGTCTCATGGTCCATTTGCCTTCTCTAACACTCATTAAAGTTTTGCTAAAATTTCTTTAGTATTCTTAACATGTGTCTTCACCTCCATCTTAATTTTTGGTGATTTGAACATCCTTGTTAATAATCCTTCAAATAGTAAGTAATCTGAAGTTTTTGATCATTTCTCCTATGATAAATCTGCTTTTCATATTCCACTGCCCAATCACAGTCAATTAGTCTCACTATAGATAACTATAACTGCTCTATTACCTCAATATTAATTATTACACAAGCTATCACTTCTTATGTTTCATGTCATGCATCCAATACTCCAAAATCATTTGACTTCTTCAGAACAGGATTGTCAGATGCAGCAAAAATAAGCAAAAGAACCCAAAAACAAAACAATAAGGTAAATTTGAATTTCAAATATGTCATATATTTTTAGTATAAATATACCCTATGCAATATTTGAGGCATATTTATTTTAAATGCCATTGTTTATCTTAAATTCAAATTTAAAGACACCCCATATTTTATCTGGCGATTTTACTCCAGAATCAAGAAGCCCATTAATTCACCATTTTTTTACAGTCCAAACTGCTGCCATATCTCCCTGTCTATTAACAAATTAACTTCCAAACTGCTGCCATATCTCCCTGTCTATTAACAAATTAACTTCCATGGCCTGTAACTATGAATAAAATGATCATGATACAGTCTCTGAAAAACATTCAGGTCAAGATAAAATTTGGATTCATTAACACTATCCTCAAGTGAACCCTGGTTGCTTCACAGAGATCATACATTTCTCTGATCTAATCATGTTTACATTTTCTACATCTTCTCTCATCTTCATTGTCAACTAGAGATATTGCCTCTTTTCTCATTGAGAAAGCAAGAGAAATCAGAAGAAAAATTCTACAAAGTTATCTCATTTAATATACTTACCTACCTGCACCTGTGCCTATATACTCCTTTTATTGTAGATAGACTGTCCAGAGTACCATAAATAGCCAATTTCTCCACATTTACTCCATAACTCCTCTCTTCTTGTGCTGAGAGTATATTGCTGTGGGAATTGTGCTTTCTCTCTTGATCATCTCCCACCCCCTTTTCTATTGAATCATTTCTATCAGCACACAACATGGTTTCATTTGTTTAATCAAAAACACACACTACAAAACTTTCTCTCTTCTTCCGCACACCACATTTCCCACTATGTTTATTTGTCCCATTTTTTAGAGCAAAAGTCCTATAAATGTTGTTTATATTTGTTGTCTTCACTGTTTCTGTTTCTCTTATCTTAAACTCATTTCAGTCTAGGTTCTTTTCAAATCACTACTCTGCAACTGCCTTTTTCAGAGTCACTAATGACATTCACTTTGCTAATTCAATAATCAATTACCAATACTTACTGTTTTTGATCACTGAGCAGCATTTAATAAAGCTGATTATTCCTTGATCCTTGAACAAACTTTCTTTATCTGCTTTCTAGGACACTATCCTTACCTGGCTTACCCCGTACCTCACAACTTATTTCTCGTCTGATTATTTCCAAGGTTCTCTTCCTCTTTCTGGGATGTTAACAATGGACAATGTTATGGCTCATTCTTGTCTCTCTTTTTAAACTCTATATTTAGTTATTCCCTTGGCAATCTCATTCAAGTCGTTGTTGAGAACTCTTAAATTAAAATATGTGGTGTCTCCCATCAAGTCCAGATGAGTCTACCCAACTGCTTAAGTGACACCGCCACTTGGATATATATGTATTTCATACTTAACATGGCTAAAATCAAAATCTTACTGTTCCTTCCATTACCCACTACCCAGACCTTTGCTTTTTATCATCTTTATCATCTCAGTTGTTTTCTACTTCATCATGATGGTTGCTTAAGATAAAATATTTGAAACTACCTTGTATCCAAATAATCAGCAACCTGTCTTGGTTGTAGCATCAAAACATATTTTCAGTCTATAATCTGATTATTTCACTACCTCTGGCACAACCATTCTAGAAAATAACACAAACACCTCTATAATCAGTTTACTACAATAGCATCCCAACTGGTTTCCCTGTGCCTATCCTTGCCAGTGAAACTAATGCTACCTTGCTAAAACAAAAGGCAGATCATAATCACAGCTGTTAGCCCAAAACCATAAATGGCTTTTCCTTTTTATCAGAGCAAAAGTTAATAGCATTACAATAGCCTATAGGATGAAAAAAAAATTATGTCTACTTGAATCTAGCATCCTACTATTGCTTATATTCACTTTATTTTAATCACTTCTGATTCTTTATTATTCTTTAAGATGATTACGTATTACCCCCGCCACTTAAAAGACAGCTCTAGCTAGAATGATGATCTTCTTACGGATGTTTCCTTGTTTTCTTTAAAAATCATCTTAGTGTGGCCTTCCCTAACCACCCTGTTTAAAATTGCCACCCCATCCTTCTTGGCACATTTATTTTTCTTTATATAGAACTAACCAACAACCACACAACTCAACTGATGATAATCATTCTAGTTTATTTCTTTTAAAATCCCCAAATGATGTTACTTTCTAGGGGGAAAAAAAAAGGAGTGGGAAATTCTTAAATAACAATGCTTCAGGTATTTTAATATAAATGTTAATCTTCTTCATTTATTCCCATCCCCTGACAAAAATAAGTACTTTTTTTATTTGGATAGGGCACAAAAAGTTTTTATTTTCCCCCAACTTATTATTATTTTCTCATATACATTCTGTTTTTTCACAACCACATTATTTTAAACAAATGGGAAATAATAAAAATTGAAAACATTATGAGTCAATTATTTGCTCAGCAACATATAAGGGACCATATACATACAGAAAATATTGTATGTTATCAAAGAATATAAAACATCTTTGATAATATAGATATTTGTAGATAATAAGAATGCTTCGTTCCAGCATTTCTAGGTATTTCAGGACCATTAAATAAAAATAGCATAGTAAATCATTTTTGAAACCTACAAAGACCTTTGTAAGTAAAGACAAATTGTGCATAGATTGTTCCACATTAGTCCTAAATGAGATTGCTAATCTTGAGGTCAGTACAAAACAGCTATTTAAATTAGCATTTTTATTCACTTTTCCATGTATGTTATGCCTATTGACAGCATATTTCATTAAGGTTTTAATGTTACCACAATGTCAAATATCCAGGAAAGATT
This sequence comes from Cacajao melanocephalus, assembly GCA_963573385.1. Lineage (NCBI taxonomy): Eukaryota > Metazoa > Chordata > Mammalia > Primates > Pitheciidae > Cacajao > Cacajao melanocephalus. The sequence continues at coordinate 55,464 of CAUYLG010041809.1, forward strand.
TTATAAGATCAAAATTTTGTACAGATTCACCCATTAATGTTGTACATCCATTAACCCAGTGACTCACTTTACAAAATGGAGAGTCTTAAATGAGAAGTGTGTAATTCTTGTCCATTTCAAATACCTCAAAAAGCGGAAGCTGAAGATAGGCTCATAAATTAATGGAAGTAAAACCACCTTTCTTCACTAAGAAAGATAAACTTTTTAAATTTTGAAAGGTTTAGTTTCTCAGACTCTGTATTTTCCAAATGTCCTTTATGTGTAACTATAGCACAGATTTAAAACTTTGGAGAAACTATTCATGTAGAGTTGTCGTGTTCTATTAATTATGTCTATGTTCTAGGTCATTTATACAAGTACCAAGTCTTTAAAGACATAAAATTAGCCAAACATAATAAATGTGAGAAGAGAATTCATTTCTACAATACTTCTAAATACAATGCTGAATTATGGGTTCCAGCCCAGACCAATGCAGACCACAGTGAGCTGGACTCCATAATGATCTTTCTACTTCGGAGACTTTCTTTATGAGTGCTTTTGTCCAGAAAGCAAATGCATTAGCAGTTGAAAACAAAAATTTTCCCCAGATTACTGTCAAAATGTAAATATAGAGATTGCTAGAAGCAGCTTTGTCCTACTCACAAATTATTGAGGCGTTAGTGTGAAAAAAATACTTAAAAGTATACTTAATTTTATGCAGCAAAGAATTTATTTAGCAATATGAACAATATATAGTGATCTATCTCTTTTCGTCTTACTTTCTCCCTCTTGCTCTCCCTCTTACACAACTTTTTACTATTTCATGTAGAGATACCTATAAAAATCTTATGAAAGCCCTGATTCTATTCAGAAATAAAGATATAAAATATTTAATTGTTTTAGGAGATTAATAAGTATATCAAATACAAATTTAATACCCATTGATTGATTACTAGAACTCTCATGGTCAAAACTTAGAACCTGGAGTTATGTATTGTTAGCCAGTTAACAAATTATAATCAATTAATAGGCAATCAATGAATTATAAGGACAATAAAGAATATACTTTTAGAAAACAAGCATAGTGTGAAAGAATAGTCATATCTTTTCAGAATTCAAAAGTATATTGTGCTCTGTAAAATGTGGAAATTTCACCATTTTGTGTAAATACATACAATACATTTTGTGTAAACACACATACACACATTAGCAGCTACCTGACATAGCTGCTAATGAAGTCAACAAGGAGAGGTTAAAGTTGTCTTGTTAATATATGAATACCGTATTTCTACATATCATGTTCATCACTCCAAATTTGCTTGAAAACATAAATCAAAAAAATCTTTATAACCAATATATTTTCATATGTCCATTTCTTGATTCAGATATCTTTATTTCTACATTCATAACTGAGACAAGTAAAAGGTTTTAGAATCTAAAAATTACGTTTCTGAATAATATAATTTAACATAAATGTATTTTAAAACATGGAGATAATTCAATAAAAATATTTAAAATCTTAACTTGAAAAAGCATGTTTATACTAATATTCTTGGGATTTTTTATTTGCTAAAACATGATTACCTAAAAAAATTGTCTTGTATTAAAATTACAAAAAAAGATGTTACATTAAATTTACCAAAAAAAAATATTCTTCTCTCTATTAATTGGAAGCCTAGGATATTTCAGGACAAATTAGGATGATTAAAAAAATTGGGATGTTCTAAAATTAGAAAAGTCTTGGTGTTCCATATTGCTTATGAAAGTATGTTCAGATGTGACATTAGTCTAATGTATTTATCCTGAAGAATAGATTGTATCAGGTTTAGATCTTTATTCTTGAATTCAGAAATAATAAAGCAGGTGAACTTGCAAATAAGTCATAATTTCTAGTTAAGGGTGACTAGATGATTCAACCAAAGTGATTTCTGTTTTTTAAAACAATAATTTTTATGTTTAAATAATAACTTATTCTTAAAATATAGCTAAACATCTTCAAGAAGTAGCCCAATACCCCATTCAATGAAAATGTATGTCCAATGACATCTATTACTATGCTAAAAAAGGCCAGTGGTGCTATAAATTTGGAAAAACTTATAGACAATTGCATTAGATTAATAGAAGGGAAGGGTATGGCAATATTGAAAGGGATTTTAGACTTCAATGAAAGATTTTGGTTGTGAAATAGTGAAAGCCATATATGAAACAAAATAAATAAAATAATTGAGGCAATAATTAAATTCAGAAAAAAGACCAAAAAGTTGTAATGAAAAAGAAATATAAACACTGCATGGTTTAAATGACAATATAGTTTATATAATTCTAAACTTTCAAATATTTAATAATTACATAGCTAACTGTAATCTGTGCCTCTATTTATTCAGCTATCTACCTATTAATAAAGACAGAATTGTATAATATATAACCAGCTAAGAAAACTGATTATATGAAATAGATTTGTATATAAGATCTACATCCTAAATTTTTTAGCCAATATATAGTATAAATTTGAAGTTTGTATAGAAATATTCATATATTCATATTATTTAAAGTATACTTAATATTTTATAATATACATGTTTGTTTATATATTTATACATTTTAATATATTTAGTATCATAGCCTCTGATAATTTGAAGGATGGGGGTTAGAGAGTACAGTTTTAATGGTAAATCTATAAAGTTACTTGATTTGTAACTATGAATAAAATGATCATGATACAAATAATATTGAAAAAAATTAAAATTTTGTAAAGGAAAATTGTATGAATAATTAAAACTACAAGGTTTTTACATGAAATAATGCTCACCTATCTATAAATATCAGGTAATTTTATCACATATTTGTTTTTATCCTTGATTTCTTACAGTGATTTTCAGTCTATAGAAGTATTATCTATATAATAAAATTTGTAAAACAAGCCAAATAAAATATAAAATGATATAAAACTTAAATTTTTACAGAGGCTCAGAGTCAGCTATATAGAAGTATTGAAATCCTCTATAAAACAGCATCAGCAGTTATAAAATGATTGTGTACAGGTACAGAGACAGTAACAATACACAAAAAAGGATAAATTTTCTTTGAAAGGAAAAACAAATCATATTTATGAATAAAACCCAAAGAGCCTGAAAACAAACAAGCAGAATCCTGTAGCAGCCAAGAGGGATGTGGGAAATCACAGAGGCAGAGCTGCCCTGGAGAGATGGGCACCGAGGTCCAGAGCACATCACCTCCAGGCATAGCCCAGCTGTCAGAAACCAACATGAGACCACAACTACCTGGGGAAAGTGGAACTTAAATAACAAATTCGCTTGAAAAGGAAAAAGTTATCCAAATAAAGTGGTGAATATGTACACACAGAAACACAAATGCAGCAGGAGCAGAGAATACTAAAAGAGAACATAAAAATATAATACACTAAATTTTAATGCAAAAAAAAATTGCCTCAGAGATAAGGACCAGCCACAGTAGGAAATCTGTAGAAGACAATTGAAAAATAATATTGCCTTTCCATATCTTTCACAACCTTTAGCAGACAAGAATGAAACCCAATGTAGACAAATTTAGAACTTCTTAGGGGCATACAATAAATATTACTGGACAGGCTGAGTATATTTTTAAAAAATACATCTGGAAAACCTATGTTTAAATTTATCAACTCTAGCTGAACTCTTTCATATATTAATCTCCAAATTGATTTAAAGATCCATGTTGGCTATGATTTTTAAGTTTACAGAATAACGTTCACCAAGGTATCAGCAACACTTTGGCACATAATGTTATAAATTAAGCATCATATGTTTCCTATAAGAGTGTTTCTTTATCACCACATGGATCCATGACAAGCAATATACTATACCGTTATATAATAGATGTATCTAACAGGAAAGTCAGCTAACATGATAGCTCACACCTCTAATCCCAGCACTTTGGGAGGTCAAGGTGGGTGGATAGCTTGAGCTCAGAAGTTTGAGACCAGCCTGGGCACAACTGCAATATCTCTCCACTAAAAAAACAAAAAAATTAGCCAAGTGTGGTGGGACATGTCTGTACTCCCAGCTACTCTGGGAGGCTGAGGTGGGAGGATCACTTGAGCTGGGGAGGCAGAGGTTGCAGTGAGCCAAGATAGTGCCACTGCACTCCAGCCTGAGTGACAGAGTGAGACTCTGCCTCAAAAAAAAAAAAAAAAAAAAGCAAGTCAAATGAGGATAAGAGCCAGGTTCTTTGGTATTATGTAAATTAATTACAAACTCTTTTTTATTTTTATTGTACTTTAGGTTCTGGGGTACCTGTGCAGATCATGCAGGATTGTTGCATAGGTACACACATGGCAATGTGGTTTGCTGCCTCCATCCCCCCCACACCTACATCTGGCATTTCTCCCCATGTTATCCCTCCCCAACCTCCCCGCCCCACCGCTGTCCCTCCTTTGGCCCCCCAAACAGACCCCAGTGTGTGATGCTCCCCTCCCTGTGTCCGTGTGTTCTCATTGTTCAACACCCGCCTATGAGTAAGAACTTGTGGTGTTTGATTTTCTGTTCTTGTGTCAGTTTGCTGAGAATGATGGTTTCCAGATTCATCCATGTCCCTATGAAGGACACAAACTCATTGCTTTTTATGGCTGCATAGTATTCCATGGTGTATATGTGCCACATTTTCCTTGTCGAGCCTATTGTCAATGGACATTTGGGTTGGTTCCAGGTCTTTGCTATTGTAAACAGTTCCACTATGAACATACATGTGCATATGTCTTTATAATAGGGGAATGATTTATAATCCTTTGGGTATATACCCAGTAATGGGATTGCTGGGTCAAATGGAATTTCTATTTCTAAGTCCTTGAGGAAGTGCCACAATGTCTTCCACAATGGTTGAACTAATTTACATTCCCACCAACAGTGTAAAAGTGTTCCTTTTTCTCCACATCCTCTCCAGCATCTTTTGTCTCCTGATTTTTTAATTTTCACCATTCTAATTGGCGTGAGGTGGTATCTCAATGTAGTTTTGATTTGCATTTTTCTAATGACCAGTGATGATGAGCATTTTTTCATATCTTTGTTGGCCTCATAGATGACTTCTTTTCTAAAGTGTCTGTTCATATCCTTCTCCCACTTTTGGATGGGTTTGTTTGTTTATTTCTGGTAATTCTGTTTTAGCTCTTTGTAGATTCTGGATATTAGTCCTTCGTCAGATGGGTAGGTTACAAAATTTTTTCCCATTCTATTGGTTGCCGGTGCACTCTAATGATTGTTTCTTTTGTTGTACAGAAGCTCTGGAGTTTAATTAGGTCCAATTTGTCTATTTTGGCTTTTGTTGCCAATGCTTTTGGTATTTTAGTCATGAAGTCCTTTGCCTATGCCTATGTCCTGAATGGTTTTGCCTAGGTTTTCTTCTAGGGTTTTTATGGTGTTAGGTCTTATGTTTAAGTCTTTAATCCATCTGGAGTTAATATTCTATAGCTAGTCACTTGAGCCACAACTGGCCATTTATTTTCTATGTGGGCCATTTTCTGTAGATAGAGTCAGGGTTGTATTCTGTTAAACACATTACAA